>PVJA010021887.1:0-35042 GCA_004027025.1 Myocastor coypus
ATATATATATAATTTATTTATTTGAGTGAAAATACGTTATTTTTAAAAAAGATTAGATAGCCAGATACTGTGGTATACTCCTGCATTTCCTACTACTCAGAAAGCTAAGCAGGAGGATTGTAAATGTGAAAATAATGTAGCTAATTCAGCAAGATATTCTCTGAAAATACAGTATTTTCAAAAAGGACTAGCGATGAAGACAGTGGTAGAACAAAACCCTAGATTCAATCCCTAATGTTACAAAAGTGTTGTGGGGAAGATAGTTGAAAAACAAGTACTACAGGATTATCACTTTAAACTAGGGTTTTCTAAAAATAATTTATTAATGGAAAATACCAGTTTCTGATTGGACCCGTCCTCTGTTGAATCTAGTCAACCAGAATGTTTTGTGGCATCCCCATTTGTCAGGAAGTAGCTAGTACTCCCTGTAGTAGTAAATAATAAATTCCCATAGTAGAATAAAAATATTTAAGTCCCTACAGGATAATACTATTATGTCCTGGCTCCTGATAATACCAGGATAAAGTTAATGCAATTTTTCTTCCAAAGCTTGATGATAGGCAGTCATTGCACATATAAGTATTAAACAGTTTTCTCTGGCCAAGAAAGTAATTTATGATGTGTATTTTTAATTTGCAGAGAGAAAAATACTTGTATTGATGGTGATTTCAAGCATTAAAGATAAAGACACAAATATTCTTATGAACAGCTATATGAATCAAATATGATAAAGTGATTAAAGTGGTGTTTTATGTATGAACTTTATAAAAATTAACTATTGAGTTTTTGATAATTTTGTTGTTAACAGTAGCTATGCTTAAACACAGGATAGAACACTCCCTAAATCTGTCTGTTAGCTCTTGTGAAAGGACTGGATCTGGCTTCCTTACAAATTTGTTAGCCATTGGACAGTTCACTAGGCATTGAGGAGTTGGAGCCTTCATTCTCTTTTGGCTACTGCACCCCACTGAAAATCTGATGTGCTGAATTTTCCATATGACCGTTGCTGGATATTTTGTTTTTACTTCACAAGCATATGTGAGAAAAGTATATTTCTGGAGGATTTTCTTAAATTTATTATTTATTTATTTATTTATTTCCTTTTCTTCATAAATCATCCCAAATCAGAAAATCAAAAGATATTCCATATGAACTAAAATTCACTTAAAGAATACAAACATCAATCTTCAAATACAAAACCAGTGAAAGTTCTTTATGGTTGAAACTAACTCTTACTCAAAAATGAATATACAAATACAAACTCACTTGGCAAAATTTCTTAAGTGTAGCATGATTCATTCTAATTTACATACACTAATAGGTAAAAGTCCTCTCATTTTTTTCCCCTTGTATTGCAGGTAACATTGTATGGGACTTTAGAAATTGTATAGTAAGTATTATGTGACTATCATATTTACTAATATTAATTTATCATATGTATTCTAAAGCTATTAGGCATTTTGGACTAAAAAAAAAAAAGCACTTTGTTTAAATGGTTCTAATATAAATACAGCTTTGGTAACATTTACTTTGACTTTGAGAGCTCAGTGGACACTATTGCCCCCAAAATATTTTTAAGCCCTTCCTTCCCAAATAAACCAATTCTCACAATGAAGATGTTTGACTGCATTGATTTTGCATCCTACTTCAGAAACTCCTGGACAAAACATTTTAATTGTTTAGTATATAGTAGTAGAATTATGGCCTAAAATCAGTATCATCAATATATTGTAAATACAAACTCTCAGGATTCACCCCATCAAAATGCCATCAGATCCTTGAATGATTCTCACTCAAATTTATGCTTAAGAATCTGGATCTAGATGATGTCCCTTACTGAGCTGACTGCTCAGGTGTAAGTAATTGTCACATCTCTACTAAAAATCAGTATACAAAGCACTGTGAGAGCTCAAGAGTATTCTGCAAGACTGTGTAAGTCTCTTGTTTCTGTATGAAACTAGAATATATTGTTTGTAACTTTGCAGTTTTTATTTATAAATATTGTCATTGTTAGTTTAAAAGTGGAATGAAATTAGTAGTTTAGAGAACAATGGAAAGTCTCTAATGTGAAAGTTGAATTCAACTAATTTGGAACTATTATTTACCAATTATAAATTATCAGCAAATGTTTTCTTTGACAACTCCATTTTTAATTCATTATTGCAGATTTTATATGTTTTCTTTTTTTTGTAATGTTACCTTAGGCCCCTAAAGCATTTACATGCAGTATATGTTTAATACCTGATTTAAGAGTTACAGTCGTGTGGCTGAGGATATAGCTATGAGACATAAGCACATACTTGACAAGTGTAAGATCCAGTACCACATGCCAGCCCCAGAACCAGAAGTGTGGTGCAGGACTATAATACCAATGCTGAGGGAGCAGAGACAAGAGGATCACTATGAGTCAGACTGTGTAACAAGACACTATAACAAGAAAATAAGAGCTACCAGTGTATCTCACAATGAATCAAAAGTCTTCTTGAAAATGTCTATCTTTGCATTTTATTGTGTGCCCACTAACTAAACTCTAAGAAATACAGATTTTTGTTAAAAGGGAAAAAACATAGTTGTACACCCTTAACTTGGTTTCTTTTCCCTGATGTTAAAGAATAAGAAATTCAGCAAATTGAATTTTTAAAAATTAAATTATATTTTAATAATTCATATACCAGGTAGTATCCAATCTACAAAATAGACATTTGTTCCACCAGATATGATAAAACAGTTGGTGTTTTTAAAGTAATATGAACAGGAACAAAGAAATAGCATAGTGCAAGAAGCAGATTGGCTAACATCAGGTTACTTTCCTTACATGGATGCAAGCAGAAGGCATTTCCTTATATTGCTGCCTTAGATTGACTGGCCTGTTACGAAGGTTGCTATGAATATCTTTTTGAGAGTTGTCCCATTTGGAAATTAAGCTATCAATTCATTTTGATTTCTTGGGATCTCAGTCTTACAAGTAAGCAGCACATACATTAGTTTGGTGATATAAAACCACTACATGTGCTATTCATTTTGTGTTGGTCAATCAGGACTTAGTGTAAAACCTCAGTCAAAGTGAAGTCTCTCATTAATATTTAACATGTATAATTCCTACTGTTTGAAAATCATTTAATCTCATGTCAAAACATCACTTCCTACCGGACATTTTTTATGATGATGAAATATATATCCAGCTATTTTTTTCTTTCTCAAGGTGGCTAATCCATATAAATAAACAATAAGACCCTAATAGGCTATGCACTGAGGTAGTCTGGCCATGGCAGGCTGCAATTACAGCACTCATGAAAGCTCCCTTTTGAAAACCTTATTATGATAGAATAGGCCTTAGTCTAAAATAAATAAGTAGGTACTTAAGAGTGACATATTGATTAGTTTAAAATTATAGTTGTCTTCCGTTTATCATGCCTACTATCATTTCAGTCAGGTCAAAATTCTGAAATGCTTTGCTGATATTTAAAGCGCTCCAAAAAACAAAATCAAAGTTTTACCATGCGTAGGCTTTTGTTGTACTTTCCAGTTTACTTATTTGTATATCTAGGTATTGTGAAATCAGAATATTTAAGCTGCAGTTGAGCTGTGCCTATTATGAAGTTAAGGACATAACAATGTACTCAAATGTGGAGATAATGTAAAGTATATCTTGAATATTGAATTCCTTAAGATCTGTTTCTTGGGCCCGGCAGGATGGCTCAGTGGTCTAAAGCCCCGCTCCTGCTTGGGAAAGCTTGGGCAGCTTCAGGGACCGAGATTCGATCCCTGGAACCACATGCTGCGCCAGCCCTACCCTCGGGCCAGGCTGAGCCGGCCATAAAAATGAGTGAATAAACAAATAAAGGTTCTGAAACAAGAAACAAATAAATAAATAAAATTTTCAAATTCAAACAAAAAAGATCTGTTTCTTTAAATTTCAAAAATATGATGTGCAATATGTTTGATCACCCTCAAATCCTTCAAAGCACAACATTGGTTTAATGACTTTAAAGGATGAAAAAGTGACACACAACTAAACACACAGTGCCATCTATATTTACTTGTCTCTTCACACAGTCAGGCACTGCTATAAAATATCAATATAAGTGTTATTATCTTATTTTACCTTATCATCTCTCAGAAACCAAGTAGAGCTTTATATGTATCATTTTGAATCTTGTCAAGCAACCCAGAAAAATCATATATTTGTCTCTATATTATAGATAATAACACTGGGTCACAAAACTCTTGAATAGTTGGACTAAATCAGCAAAATTTTAAGCATTGGTATTCAAGTCTAGTTCGTCTCTCCCCACATGCTACACTGCCACAGAACTTTTTGTTCTATTGCCATGCAAGTTTTAGTCTGACAGCAAGATGATGTAATCATGCTAGAACTCCTAAAATCTACTAGATGGGATTATGTACAAGTATAAGCTCATTCCTTTTGGCTACTCTTAATGTATTGCTGAAATTTATCTTTTAACTAAGAAGCATATAAATTGGGTTTGGAATAATCTTAGGATTATTTAATCACATTCTCCCATTTTATAGATCCAGAAAGTTGTCTAAGGCGTGCCATGTCACTCAGAATTACATAGTTGGCCATTTGTCAGAAACCCTTCCTACTTCTTCTTTGTTCACAATTGCCTAAGGTTGGGTTTTTCACAAGGGCAGTTTATGCCACACAATATGCAAAAACAGTAAAACTGTTAACCGTCATACTTATTATGGGTTACCTTGAATGAGAATGGTCAAGACTTTCGTTTTCATAGTTGGACAGCAAATTATATATGCTGCAACAAGTACTTTTAATCAATTAATAATGCACTAGTGGAGATGAAAATGGAATATATGATAAAGCTAGGTAAAAGAGAGGGGGTTATGCTTGTAGATGATGCAATGGAATTGTATGGCTTAAATGACAGTTTGGGGCCAGTAACCTCAAAGTTCACTTTTCTAAGATATCAGATACAAAACGAAAAGTTATAGTAAATTATAATCACAACCTCCTATAGATTTGGTGAAAAATATATTATTTATTTAAACTTGTCAACAAAAGAGTCTGTCAGATCTGTGCACGGCCATCCCCACTCCTGGGGTGCCCTGAAACAGCGACTGAGACTTGGCATAGTGGTGTGTGCCTATAACCCTAGTACTTGGAAGGCTGAAGAGGATCACTATCAGTGTGATCTGTGTAGTGAGACCTTATACTAAATACATTAAGTAAAATAAATAAATATGTCAACAATATGTATATAACAGAGAAACATGACTAGGTACACATGTATTTTATTCACACAGTTTAACATTAAAAGCGAATATAGAATATGACATATATGCACTGAAAAACTAATTGAGAGTCCTAAAAACTTTGAAAAGCATTGAATTAATACATTTTTAAATTTTGACATAATGATCAATTATATGTATTAGCAAGGGAAAATTTTAGATAACATTATAATAGCATACCCTTTTCCACATTTACTTAAAGATTGATTCGATCGCCTATAAGATTGCGGAGTTAGAATTTTTTATAACTATCTAATCAGTGCTTTAACCAGTTGTTCTATTGAAACAAGCCTTAAATAACTGTGAACATCTAGGCTATAATCTAGTTACACGTTGGCTCTGACTTCAGACAAAAAGTTAAGCAACTTGCAGGTATTTGCATGTCAGGATTTTGTAATGTAAATGATTTTGGAAACATAACATCTTGATTTTTTTTTATTTGCTGTATATTTATTTGGCTAGTAGATAAACACTTCCCATCCCCTTAGAAGAAGTGAGTAGAAAAAAAAAAAAAAAAAAGGAGTCATTAAATATTAAGAATTTTAAAAATTGTGAAAATGTGAGCCACTATAAATTTAGTCACCTAAAGCCCACTATACACATTTTCATTTGTTGAGTATATTGTCATTTCACTAAGATGTGAAACCCTGTTTCAAAATTTAAAAAAAGTAAAAATGGTTATTGAGTTCACTGTAAAGTTCCTGGTCCTACTCATCCTTAGTACAGTATATGAATGGACTAATGAATTTTAAGAAAAACAATTTGAAAAATAATAATGTACTGCATTCCTGCCTCTAGTGTAGTTTTAGGTGAGTACTCAATTGCCATATAGTACAGCAAACTCAGAAAGACATTTTCATAGTGAAAATTTTAGAAAAACATATTGGCCGTTAAATTGTCATCATTTTTTCTGGTTTCTGATTTTATTTTTTCTTTTATTTGTCGTATACTTCTACACAAAATTTTATTTGTCCACTCCAAACTAAAGCTCTGGTATAATTAGTTTCCTCATTATATATTTGATATTCTTTTATGTAATACTCTTTCTTATATTAAGCTTTATCATGGTTTAAAATTATTAGTTGTTTTGAGTAAACAATTAAATAAGTGTTACAGCAGATTAAAATGCCTGCAAGCAGGTACAGGTGCCAGGGGTTCAGTCCCTGGGCCTGCCATGCCTTCCCAACCCCCTGAGCACACTGAGATGACAATTGAGACTGGATATGGTGGTGTGTGCCTATAATCCCAGCTCTTGGGAGGTTGTGAACAGGCTGATCACTGTGAGTCCAATCTAGTAGTGAGACCCTGAGCACCCTACAGACCCTTCCCTAAAATAAAAAATAAATAAATAAATAAATAAATAAATAAATAAATAAATAAATGTTACAGAACTGAGGGAATAAAAAACATATAGTCTCAAAAATGTTAATAGAGTTCCAAGCAACAGTTAAACATTGATCTGATGTGAATTATTTTGAAACTGTCAATTCTGACTTACATTCTTAAACACTGTAGAACTGAATAAGTTGCAGATATTATACATGCCTATATAAATGGCTTAGATAGTATGTCTCATTTAGGAGTGAGAAAGCAATAAGTTTGCATTCTGACAAATAGATTCTGTTTTGTAAATGACGCTACTGACAAATGGTTGCATGAATGTTACAGTCTCATCCAAATGTTCATATGTTAAAAATATATGAAGCACACTAATGTCAACAAAATTTTGTTGAAGAAGTATTCCGTCCCATAGAATTTCCTAAGAATTGAGATACAGTTTAAATTCATAGTTCTTCACCCTAGTGATTTCCCTATCAAATAGAGCTAATACATGTACACATGGCTGCTTATAAGTATTGACATGAATGCAGGTATAACGTACCACTGAAATATATCTGAAGAAATAATTTACTTTACCTTGATAGCTTGGATAAAGTCATGTTAATGTACAAACTGACAGACAGCAAAAGCAGTAAAGTTTCTTCATTAAAATCTGCAACTATAGTTACTGTGTCTCTGTATAGTATATCACTTTTTGAAAAAAATTCTTTAGGATCAACGTGAAAATCTGTGTATGAGGTTCTGTTCCTTCTGATCAATTCCTTTTCTTTTTTTTTTTTTTTAATTATTTATTTATTTATTTATTTATTTATTTATTTATTTATTTCTTGTTTCAGAACCTTTGTTTGTTTATTCACTCATTTTTATGGCCGGCTCAGCCCGTCCCAAGGGCAGGGCTGGCACAGCATGTGGTGCCGGGGAACGAACCGAGGTCCCTGAAGCTGCCCAAGCTTTCCCAAGCAGGCGCTTTAGACCACTGAGCCATCCCGCCAGGCCCCAATTCCTTTTCATATTTATCAGCTTAGCTCCATTTATACTGTCATGGTTTGTTGGAATTTTTGCTAAGAGAACGATGCAGTAAAAGACACATTTTTCCCATTTATGGATTTGGTACAGGGTCTCACTATACAGACTTGACATGTAGTGATCCTCCAATTTTCAGCCTTCCCCGAGCTGGGATTACAGATGTGAGCCACCATGCCTGAACTGCTTCACCAGCTCAGTGTGCCCCAAGGTGTAGGGATGGCTGCCTCCTACCAGCCCAACTGGAGGCCTAGAGCCCACAACAAATTCCTGTGTAGGTCTTCTTCATAGACAGAGGGCCTATAGATCAGTGGTGGAGGCAGGAAACCTATGCCAGTATGCGAAGAATTTGTGTAGCAAGCTGAGGCATCTGAAGTGGAGCTAGGAAGTAATGCTCAAGATAAGCACCAGAGCTGCCCCAAAGCCATTCATAGCAACAGTGAGGTCTCAAGCTCTTTCAGCAGTGAGGTAAGCTGTATTCCCAATAGGAAAGCCAGAGTAACAAGCTCCATGAGGCTGAGCAGTGCACCATCTTCCCCACTGGAGCCAGGAATCATTGCTCAAGATGAGACCCAAGCTCCTCTAAACTTCATCAAGAAAGCCAGCACAAGGTCCTCTAGCAGAAAAGCCCAAGTGAACTAGTAGCTTTCAACAGCGCCGACAACTTCTCCAAACAGCGTTCCTAACAGTGTTCCAGGACCTTCTCCCGTTCTGCCTTTCTGCTGCCGGCAACAGTCCTCATGTAGGCCTTCCACACCCAGCACTATGATAGTTTAATTCCTCTGGGTGCCGCAAGCTCACCACCAGTTAGCTATCCACCACAATACCCTCTCTAAATTGCCTTTCTTTTGGGTTTGAGTTATATTTTTCTTTGGGAGTTGCCATAACTTTGCAATCATTACTACTTTAATTTTACTAAATAGATGTATAACATCTGTTTGATAGATCTTAGAGTAGGCTATAAATTATAGAGAAGGCCAATTTTATTCCTGAATCTGTAAAGTATGACTTAATATTTCATGTCTAGAATAAACCTAAAGAATCTTTCTGTAAAAAGTAAAAGTAAAGATAAATTAAAGCTTTGAAGGAAAGAATAGAGATGTAGGAGAAAATATAGAGTAAGATGCTCATGACATAGTCCAGAATGTTCAGAGTGATATCGGTGTAAAACAGAAGCAAAAGGAAATGATGTGATTGTTCAGGAAATAATAATAAAAAATTAAAGTGTGATTTGTACTATATCACCATGTGGAGAAGGAAATGTTCTACTTAAATTCTTATCTACACATTCTTCAATATCATTGGAGCCGAAAGACTGAAAGAAGAATAAGCTTAATAAGTCAAAAATAATTTAAATTTCCAGAGAGATGAGATGAAAATATTTGCTACTAAGAAGTTACCAATGAGAAAACAGAGTACCAAATTCTAAATTTCTGAGCCTCTGAAGTGCTCACTCCTCCCCACCCCAAGATACATGAGCAAAATCTGTTAGAATCAACTTTGTCAAATCTTTGGAAAATAATTGGTATTTTGCACAGCCATGCAAATGCTGAATAAATAAGATAGCAATTTAAACCTGGTGGGCATGTTTTGTTATATGCTAATATAACATTTCCAGCCTCCTCTTTCTCCTCATCTTTACTGTGATCTTGAAGACAGCACAGTTTCCTAGCATGATCAGTGTGTTCCAGAAATACCTACACATACTATGTTCTCTATAAATTGTGGAGTTTTTTATTCTATTTTTTTTTTCTGTTTTAAACTGCCTGAAACTTCCCTGAAGGATTTTTGCAATGCATTTACTTTTATTTTTGCCTATTTTAAACTCTATGCCTGGGGCTGGCAAGGTAGCTCAGTATATTAAAATTCTGCTTAGGCAAACACAGGGACTGGGGTTCAATCTCCAGCATCATATATTGTATCAGCCTCATCCCCAGGCGGTTTAGCTGGCCAGAGTCCAGGTGTTATTGCACACCTCTGTAATCCCAGCAAGGGGGAGGCTGAAAACAGGAGAATAACTGTGAGTCCAAGCTGCATAGTGAGACCCTGCAACAACCAAAATACACACATAAATAAATATGTGCGTAAATAAATTAAACTCTATACCTCCAAGAAAAGTAAAGAAGCTAAAGAACAAAGCATTCCTCATAAACACTGAAATAAGAATGAATAAGTCACAGCCACCTAGAGAAATGAATTACAGGTATAGTAAACAGTAGATTTTCTGAAAGCTTGGTTTGGGGGGAATGACAAAGGATTACTTCAGAAAAGAAAGCTTTGAAAATCTTTTGCCTATAGAATGGAATCTGAAAAACTAGACACATAAATAGGCAAGAAGTTATGCTTAGAGGAGACTGAGAGTTTCCTAAATGTCAAACAGAGCCAATTTTCAGGTTCACAACAAGCCATAAGTAACTCCTAAGACAGAATTTCATATAACCTGACTAAGCATGATAGAGACACACACAGAGCCAGTCAAAACAATGGAAAATATTTCAGTTCCCTTTTCCAAGTAATTATAAACTTCTCTGCCAAATGACGAGTTGCCTGAGGGCAATGAGAAGAGACTTTGAAGATCATGTGCAACAATGAATATCATCTTAAAATATGGTTTATAGATATCAGAGAAGCTGTAGTGCCAAAGTTATTTCTGCAAGGAAGCATTACCCTGACTCCAAATCGAACCAAACGAAAAAGTAGGGACTCAAGTCTTTAAGATCACAAATGTAAAAATTCTCCATAAAATTCTTGCAAGCATAATGCAGCAAATTATTAAAAAGATCATACATCTTGACTTTGTAAGATTCATACCAAAGATGCAAGTAAGTTCAACATATATACATAATAAATGTAATATACCATGTAAAGAGAAGCAAAGATAAAAATTTCATGACCATTTTCCTATTTTTAAGTGTTCTTTTTAACATAAAAGGATACTGAATTTCTACATGGAGAAAAAAATTTTGAAAAATCCAATATCCATTCTTGTTAAAAATGCTGAAGAAAATAGGAAAATACGTCTTTATCTTACTCTGATAAAAGTCATCTATGGCAAAATAACTGCCAACAAAGAGAGAAGCAGAAAGGTTTACCTCAAAAGTCAGGCACAAGACAAGGATATCTGTATTACTATTGCTGCTTGCTATAGTTCTCCAAAGGGTAAACACAATAATAGCACAAGAGAAGGAAATGAAGTGGATATATCTAGTAAAGGAAGTTTAAATTATCACTGCTTGTTGATGATATAATCATCTACAACGAAGAGTCTAAAATCTCCACCTAACCACTTTTAGAACTAAAATCCAAATTTGGCATTGTAACAACACACGCAGTCAACATGTGAAAATCACTGGTGTTCCCATGCACTGGTAATGAACTCACTAAGACAGAAATTAGGACAATAATACCATCTCAAAAGCATCAAAAAAGAGAAATATTTAGGAATTAACTATTAACCAAGAAGTAAAAGAGCTCATCAATGAAAATTACACTACTCTGAAAACGTAGATCAGAAAGACAGTGATGTTAAGCTCAAGTACCTATGTTATAGAGTAATAGTATCAAGCTTGTCTCCTGAAGCATTAAGAACTTCAGTTAACAGACCAAAAATTAGAGAACAAGGAGAGCTGAAAGGATAGCCAATGTCAATTTTCTTACTGGAAAATATACTTGGGTAAGTATGTGGAGAAACTAGTATATGTACACATGGCTGGTAAAAATAAAAATGATGCTTTCACTATGGAAAGCAATTTGGAGATTCTCAAGAAGTTAAACACAGCACTAGCACATAATTCAACAACTCTACTCTTACATATGAAATGCATTGCAATCAGGCTTTTATACAAACATTCAGAGAAGCACTCTTTACAATCGTCAAATACATATATAAGGTAGAGATTAACTGTCATCAGAGGTAATAATTTTAAGTGTGCATAAAGGGAAAGCTTGCACATTATCTATTTATACTACTACATTAAGCAACTATAAATGCTTTATTTTAAAATTTAACCTTAGTTTACATAAAAATAGCAATCAGTGACCTTTGGTGGAGACTTATCAGAGTGAATTAGAAGTAGACATGAGACATTTGCAATAAAATTTGTAGCATTTGTTTCAGCACATTTTATTAAGGGAAGGCAAAATGTCTACGTTACAATATAATAATATTTTGAAGTACACACAAATCTGTATGTTCATAGTGATAGAATTAAATCTGAACATGGAACTTAAAGATGATAAATATAATGGAACAAGTTTTAAAAGGCAGAGGAAATACATAGGGACCTGAAGAACTTTGAAAATGAGCAATGAGAATTTCTGTCTGAATAAAATGGGAGGGGACATAACAGTCTAGGGTATGGTTAAGCAGAGTGCTTTATTTTAAGCAAAATAATGAAATACAAGATTTTCTGACATGATATGCAAGAAAAGGAAGAACAAAAGAACACAGCAGAAGTACCCTCCAAACAAGCCTTATCAAGAGAACTGAAGAGAGAAACAGAATAAGTGGAAGAGTCCATTTTAGTGATTTTTAAAAATGTAAAGAATTGATTTCAAGTTGATTAAACTTTAGTCACACACAAAGTGATAGACTGGGAAAACTGAGAGAAGCCTTTAAATGTAGCTGTGATATTGAGGGGTGAAGCAGATTTAGCATGCAGAGGAAGAGTAGAAAAAATGATCGCTGTGGTCCTAATGGCAGGAGCTCACCTCCTAAGTTATATCCCCAGCAGAGTTTAAGTCTTCCATTTAGAAAATTCTCAACTAATATTGCATATTAAAGTTAGGCGTCCTCAGTGGATAATGAGTAAACTAAACCATACTATTGATGAGATGTAATACCTGACACACATAATTTAAAAATAGGAGTTTAATTTGCCTCATGATTTTAAGGCACTCAGTCCATGGTCTGCTGAATACAAGGCAGAAACTTCAGGAAAATGGCCTAGAGGAGCACAGACCCTCAGTTTATAGTGACCACGAAACAGATCAAGGGAACAATTCCAGTGAAGAAGGGACCAGAAACTATGTGTAGTACCTAAGATTATACCTCTGTAGCCCCAACCCAAGACACCCAAAACTATGTGTTGTTAATTTCTTGGGTGATTCTTAATTCAGTCAATTTGATTTATCATGACTATTTAACACTTTAACAAATATATACTAATTTAATTACTGAAAACTATGAATCATGGAGGGTGGAGGTTGCTAACAACTGCTCATATAAGAAGTGCAATAAAGAATAGGCCTACAATGCCCCAAGAACATTTAGGAGGATTTAGTATGATATTAGTTTTTTTTTTTTTTTTTTTTTTTTTTTTTTTTTTTTTTTTTTTTTTTTTTGTATTTTAGGACGAGGTCCACAGAATGTTCAGTGTCTCACGACTAAGTTGGAGTCATAGTGATCTGCCTGTTTACAGCCTCTTAAAAGCTGAAATTACAAGGGCATGCCACTACACCCAGTCTCAGCTGCTGTCTCAGCTTGACCTGGAAGCAGGGCTGGCGTGGCAGGCCCAGGGATCAAATCTCAGCCCCAGCGCCTGATTACAGGCACTTTAATCCTCTGAGCTTTTTGTCTGGCCCTTAGTATGATACTAGTCTTAGTGGATTATTTGTGGATGAGAAAGGACTATGCAGAGCCAGACAAAATGAGGTTTTCCTGTGGGATGAGAAGAGGTTGATACAATCAGACAATATGGGACAATGGGGCCAAGTGGAAGAATGAGTGGTAACCAAGTTTCAATCATTGACAAAATACTTAAAGAAAACTAGCCTTTGAGGACAGCAGATTTACTTTATCTCACAGTCTGACTTCATGTGTGTGGGATTCCATTAGCTTTAAGCCAGTGGTTGGCACATGGCAGAGGACACTATGTCATGGCAGGAAGGAGCCAAAGGAAGAAGAACAGGCCTGGTCCAAGGACCATTGTCAAGGCGATGCTCCCAGGTTTATGACTTTCTTCTGCTAGGTCTCAATTCCAGCAGCACCACAGGCTGGTGTGCAAGCCTTTAGCACACAAGCATCTGCAAAGTGCATTCAGTCCCTCTCTGTGGAAGTTCAGGACAAGGGAGACATCTTTAGTTAACGTCTTGACTGGAAAAATTCTGTCCATTCCCTAGTAGGACAAGCTAGGTCCACAGGGCAGTTAATAACTCATGACTCTCAAACTTCCTGTCCAGCTGGCTTGCTCACACCCACTTCCACTAGTTTAGGTTTATTCTTGCTAGAAGTCATTTGTATCTATGTGAAAAATTACTTATATTTATTACTATAATTACTGAATTAAATCAGATAAAACATTCTTTTTACTTTTAAGAGTCTACCTAAAATAACAGCAATTACTAGAATGTAGTGATTAATATTATGTGGATAAGCAACTAGAAATCTTTTGAATAACATTAGATACTTCAATACTCATGTTGCTTTTTCCTTGCAGTTCTTGCTCTAATTTGATGAATGTGACCCTGGAAGTCACGAATGCTTTAAGGCATAGTTTATGAAGCCTTCCAATTAGAATTCAAACCAACTGACTTATTTTTAAAGAAAATGTAACCACTGAGTAGTAAGCTCTTGAGTAGATTTTTTTAAGAAAAATGTCTCAATTCTGAACTTATTTATTTATTTATTTATTTATTTATTTATTGCAGAACTGGAGATTGAACTTAAGCCCTTGCATTTGTCAGGCAAGCGCTTATTCTACCGAGCTATCTCCCCAACCCCTAATTGTGAAATTACTATTAATCACAATTTACCATTTTAACATTTTGTTTGTTTGTTTTATTTATATTGGGGATTTAACTCAGAATCTTGTGTTTGCTAGGCAGGTATTTATTCTACTGAGCTATCTGCCAAGCCCAACCTTTTTTTTTTTTTTTTTTTTTTCGTAATGAGTATTTTCAGTTATTGTGTTAAATAATGCTTTTATTCATCAGGTAACTATGTAGTATGAGGATGGGAAGTGAGGTAGTTGGGTTACTTTTGCTGTATGGAGGTATCAGTGAATTGCTGCACAACTAAGTTCAGTGCTCTGCACAGAACTGTGATCAATATCTATTTGTGAACTATAATATACTATAAAATTTAATTCACAGGCAATGGCAAGACAATAATGATTTTTAGCATATGTGATTGTATTTAGATTGATTATTCAGTCTTTTACAGTAGATAATATGTATAAGAATTGACAAGGTGGGTGGCAGAAAATTAAGGATTCTTTTATGAATATCCATATGAAATGTAATAAGGAACTAACATCAATTAAGTTTATAGGGGCTCATTTCCTATACAATGCACTTAACTAATGTTTGTTGAATACTTTCAATTGCTGTATCTTATTTATTGTTGTCGCGTTAATGCATTCAATAATGAACTAAATATAGTGGACCATGGATACTTACAGGAGGAGAACCTCATAGGACAAGACAAATTTGTAAACAATTTGCTGAAGGAAATGAGCTGTATGATTTTAAAAAGAAATCTGATTCAGTAAGTAAAGAATTCAAGAAGGAACTTTTTATGTACTTTGTACTGGGTCTCACAACACAGCTCAAATTCATAGTGATCCTCCAATTTTCAGCCTTCCTAGCACTGGGATTACAGACATGTGCCACCTCCCTGGGTCTCAGTAGCTGGCTCAGCATACCCAGGGGGGAGGGCTGGGGCAACATGTGGCGTTGGGGATTGAAACCCTGTCCCTGCTGCAAGAAGGGACTTCCGGACAAATGAAAGCAAAGATAAAACCAGCAGACTACAGTATCAGGGTTGTTAATCTGAACTGGCCTCAAAAGCTAAAGATGAATATTCAAGCAGATTTAGTTTCACTAAGTAGTAAGGCTCTAACCTGAAGAATTACTGAAGAACCTAAAGTAGGTATGTGATATGATAAATTTCAGTTTATAAATTTAATTATCTGAAAATAGTAATACGCTGAAATGCAGAAAAGCTATAGACAAATTTTTAGTAGCTAGACTTACAACTAGCACATCTAGAGACATAGCTACAGTATGCTATTTCTCCAATTTCTAATAAAAAGTATGGAGACAGATTAAGAAAATGAGCCAGGCGTGGTGGCTCACGCCTGTAATCCCAGCCCTCGGGAGGCTGAGGCAGGAGGATTGGTGCGAGTTCAAGACCAGCCTGGGCTACAAAAGTGAGCTCAAGGCCAGCCTCAACTGCATAGCGAGACCCTGTCTCAAAAAGACAAAAAAAAAAAAAAGAAAATGTACCATAGAGCAATAACAGAGAAACCATGTAAGAGAGCTAGAAGGTTAGTGTCAAGGAAGAATTCCAATAATAGTTACTCATGGTTTCAAACAGCATGGACATGGAGAGAAGTGTATTCATTTGGAATATATTTAAAAGGTAAAACTAACAAGTTTCATGGGTGCATTTGTGTAAAATATATGGAAGAAACAGACTGGGCAATAAGAACTGAAATTTTTATACTAAGTGAGTGAATAATTGGAGCTGTCATTTGCTGAATAGAGAAAATGGAGAAGCATCAGATTTAAAGAGGTAAAAAGAGAAAACTTAGTAATTCACTGCTCAACATAGTTCAAGTTACCTGTTAAATATATGAATGTAGATGTCATGAAAATTCTGAAGTTCAGGTTGAGTTCAGCTGCAGAAATAAATTTGAAAGGTTTCATCCCCTTTACTTTCTTTTAGGTATTTAACTGTGTGAAATCTAAATGTACTAAAAACAGTAGGCTCCTAATTTTTGAGATTCTAGCTCCCATTGTTCTAGCACCAGTGAGTTGTTTTTACAGTAATGTACTCTGCCATATCTCTGATGTGCAGCAAATTGTATAAGCATTACTTTACTACATATGATTTATTATGATATGGAAGGTGCTACATGTCAGCATGATCAAGAATATCCATATTATTACAAAATAGAGCCAGAGTTACAGTCCAAAACATTATACAAATTGTGACAATTTTACACAATTTAAATCCACTAAAGATAAAAAAGAGTTGACAAGCCTCTTGGGATATGAAAAGTAAAGAATGATGGTAGACCGTGTGCTATAAAATAGATCCACAGAAAAATATGTAGTAATTAGAAGACTAAAATAAAATAGTTTGTAACAATGAAATGAGAAGAAAACCAGGGAAACACAATAATTTTATGTATTCGATGCTGTCCTGCAATATTTACCAATAAAGAGAATGCTTTCTTATATCTTGCAATATTAAAACATTTTTCAAGATCCTAATATTCTATTTTTTGAGAAAACAATAAAGATTAAAGAATTTATGGTGAATAAAAATGATCTAAAATTCACAGAGCATCCTGTTGCATTTTGTGCTTAGTAGCTTTGATTCGGTTGCTGTTCTTTCTTTGCAGCATTATTTATTGAATCTGTTTAGTTTGCTTTACAGGCTGTGGCAGCATCCACAGGGTGGACCTATTGAACCAAGTAGTAATAGATGTAATACATCAATACATTTGAGCTGAACAGCTTTAATTAGGCCTTCCCGGTCATTTCATCAATTCTGTTGAGTACCATTGGGATTTGGATAACATGCAGCCTCCTGTCGAGCATGAGAATTATAGCACTCCAGCCAGGCTCCACCCGCCACAGCGCAAGGTTAGGCAATCAAGGATAATTCACACAGAGAAGTACCAGGCACCCAACCCATAAACTTACCCTTACAGTCATATCTTTGAAATTCTAAAACCTTTAAACTCAAGTGTCCATTTGGAATGAAAACTGACTTAAAATTCTTCAAACAAAGATACAAAGCTCTTTTCCTGCTCAATAGTATAGGAGTTTACTTTTTTGCTGTTGACATACATATGTAATCAAGTTACTATTTCTGTACAGATTAGGTTGATGGACAACGTATAAGAAGATGCAAAAACTCTGGGTTGGTGTAAAAATTCAGGCACAGTATTTCAAATTTTTATAACATTTTTGCTTTATAACTGGCACTGAGTTTATGTCATGCCTAGAATAAGTATGCTGAAAGTCATCTGCTATAGAAAACTTACACAAATGAGGAATTTCTTAGGGCAAAACCACTATGTCTGAGAAAAAATAGACTATTTTTCAGGCAAGTTTTGGCATGTGTCATGACTAATTTCTACATCTAAAGTGGCAGTGGTCAGTATGTCTGATTTAAATCCAGATAGCAAGGACTTTTGCATGTATGTAAGAAGGCATCCAAATGACGTTTCAATTTCCTTCAAATTTAGTGGATATAATAGAAAGATAAAATTGCCCCAAGGAAACCAAAGGAAGTTATAGTAGATAAGCAGCACACCCGAAGATATAGCTAGCACAAGAGACACCTGTGAAGCCTAAACACTTTACGAAGGAGGCACTTAGATTTGGAGAAGGGAAAGGAGATTAGACTGATGGCTTCCATTCATTAGAGAATCCAATGGAATCACTGGGAAAAATATATATATTAACAAAATTACAGGCACCATGACTATCAGGGATCTGTATCCTCTTTCTTTTCATTCATAAGTAATTTTCACCTATTATAAATACTCTGAAAACCTATCTGTGCCACACCCACACCTGCTGAACTACAGAAAAGTCTGCTCATTTTTTAGGCCCATAAGTCAAGTAAGAGCCAGACCAACTTATTACGACAATGGGAATTTTGTTTATCGCTGCTTACTGAAGTGACAATGGGAAAGTAATATTACTTTAAAAGATAACATTGTTAAAATTGTGTTACTAAGAAAAAGAATAAAATTTATGTGTAAAATTGAAACAGATGACTGGCAAAAGTCTAAGTGATTTTGTTACATTGAAAAATTAACCATATAGGTATAAGCTCATGGGGTTATGCCATTTACATTTTAAAATAATATTAGGTATCATGTAGGTTAATTGGAAATCTTCTTTCTTTCATGGGAAGACAAGACAAGCAAATTATTCTTAATTGTGTCTTGTTTAACTTAGCCATTTAAAGATTGTTTTTTAGTCTAGATGATTTTGTAGTTATCACATTTTCAATACACAATTCTTGTTATTATTTGGCTTCTTTAACCCATGACTATTTTCATCTGTGCAGTATTATTTTGGCAAATGGTGAGAGAGATGATATAAATACATTAATGAAGCTTTGTGAATATCTGAATATCTGTAATAGTCACTTCTACAGTACTGATGTTTTTCATTACCTAAAATCTTCATTCAAACATGAATGTGATTTAGAATCTTAGGGGTTGCAAAAGGAAAATAATGTGAATGCTGAGTCCATATCTAAACCTTGTTTTAAAGAATAACCAGGCACAATGAAAATATGTGTAATCATGTACCACTTAATGCAGGAGATAACTTCTTGAAATGCAAACACATAACTTCATCATTGTACAGATATCCTAGTTTATGCACATACTTGTAGATCTTTTGAAGTAATCTATGCATATGGCCTCACAACATTATTAAAAGACGTGGTAAACACAAACACAGGAGGCTATAGTCAATATAACACAGTTCACAGTTTTAGGCCCACTTTTCACTTAAACATCATTTTGCGGCACATAACTCTACAAATTATACAAAACATGACATAAACATGATGTATTGATCAATTATTCATTTAAATAAAACTGAGCATTGAAGAAAATATCTTTTCTATATTTTAATCAGTAGGTCTGATTTTAATTTATAAATTTATAATTATACATGAAGATATTTTTAATTTATGTCTAAAATCTCTACTTGTTTACATCTGTACCAAAATATAGTAGAGACCCTTTTCTTTGGACTTGCCAAATATTATATATTAATAATGTGTCTGTAAAGTGAATTTTATATATTTTTATCAATATGTACACTTTCATTTACTGTGCTTTTTTCTGATACCAACTATTTTTTTTTCTCTTCAACTTAATATCATCTTCTGTGTGTTTAGAGCTTTAAGTCACATATCAGGTCCTTTTCCTTTTAAGGGTACAAATGGCCTCTTAGTTACATTTATTAAAAGCAAATTCTGAGAGGAGAGAATTACCTAATTCAAGTGATTTATGACAAAGAAAGTTCTAATGAAACTGCCAGGGGCATAAGAGAAACAAGGCAAGAAAGTGCAAAAAGCTGAGTAAGAACTGGCTTTAGGTGATGCCGATTTATTCACATAAAGAGCTCTGGGATGTAAATGATGCTACAAAACTGGTCCTGTTTTGAGTCTAGTGAGTAAATCTTTTGTACTGTCTGATCAGTAATTGGCCACTTCCTGTCTGAACTGAGGGAGTGGCACAAATCCAAGTGTTACTTTAGATGAAATTTAATTTATTTGTCACACTTAGATTGAAAGTTTGAAAATGAATTTTGCTCTTCAGACAAAAGCTGAAATTAAAAAAAAAACTAATTTATATAACTCAGTTTTATGTGGTCCCTGAATCAAACGTTTGATGATAGCACTACACAAAAGATCCAGGAATAAAGTTCATGTGCTTATTTCTGAGATTAAGAATGTGAGATTCCAACAGTGGGAACCTGGTACTGCAATTTAAGTTCCATGAGAGATAGAAGTCATGGTTTGCATATGACTTAATAGTAAGAAAGATCACTTACAGAATAAAATGATGGAAAAATAAAATGAAGCATATAAGGAAAGGCCAGGAAGCCACCTAGATAGCTCAGCAGACTAAAGTCCCTGCTCAGGCAGGCACAGAGTCCAAGTTTTTATCCCTAGCATGCTGTGCTGACCCTGCCCCCGGGGGCACACTGAGACAGCAGACCGAGACTTGATGTGGTGGTGTGTGCCTCTAATCCCAACACGTGGGAGGATGAAAACAGGAGAATCACTAGGAGTCTGATCTCCATAGTGAGACACTGTAGACCTTGTACTAAATACATTGAAAGAAGAAGGAAAGAAGGAAGGAAGGAAGGAAGGAAGGAAGGAAGGAAGGTTGGAAGAAAGGAAAAGGCAGGGAGGGAAGGAGGGAGGGAGGGAGGAAGAGAAAGAAAAGAAAGAAAGAAAAGAAAGAAAGAAAGAAAGAAAGAAAGAAAGAAAGAAAATTAAAGAAAGAATGAAAGGCCAGGAACAAAAGAAAGGAACAAGATATTTCTATGCATATACATAGGATATTTTAGATAATAGTACTGTTGATTTCTGCTAAATTATTTAAAAAGAACAGTTTTTTTTTAAAAAATTTATAACATTTGTTTCTTACAAATTATGTAGGCTTATATCTAGTGACCTAAAAAACTAACTTGAAGATAACTTAATGCAATACAACCGTTGTTGAATTCTTATTACATTGTTTAATGATATTTTGTATTATTTCTAATGTTTTTATTTTAGTTTTTACTATCTTTCATTCCAAAAATAAATAGATAAATAAATAAAATAAAGAAAGGCCAGGGAAATAAGCTCTAAACAGATAACAGTCCGAAAAATTCTAAACAGGGAAGTGATTTTGAATTATTTGAATGCAAATATTCTAAGAAAAAATAAGCATCATAGGCAAATTTGCTAATTTTTAAAACAAAAATAAAGATCTAAGCCGGGCGTGGTGGCACATGCCTCTAATCCCAGCACTCGGGAGGCTGGGGCAGGAGGATTGGTGAGAGTTCGAGACCAGCCTGGGCTATAAAACTGAGCTCAAGGCCAGCCTGAACTGTACAGCGAGACCCTGTCTCAAAAAGAAAAAATAAGTAAATAAATAAATAAATATAAAAATAAAAAATAAAGATCTAAAAGAGATCCAATTAAAATATCCAGGTTAAATGTTAATCACTAAAAGAAATGCTCTTGTAAATGAGCAGAAACAAAGACAAAGAGAGCAAAGTTGAAAAGTATGAACATTAAAATTTGATCACTGGCTGGGCGTGGTGGCACACGCTTGTAATCCCAGCACTCGGGAGGCTGAGGCAGGAGGATCAGTGCGAGTTGGAGACCAGTATGGGGCTACAAAAGTGAGCTGAAGGCCAGCCTGAACTGCATAGTGAGACCCTGTCTCAAAAAGCCAAAAAAAAAAAAAAAAAAAATTGATCATTGAAGGTTAAGTTTCCAAATGATTTAATATGTGTTATGGTCTTGCTAGTGAGGAAACTACATAATAGAAGAGAGGACAAAGGAAAAATGATAAAATCTATCAGTCTTTTTTTCAATACCACATTTGAAAGATTTATGTTTAAGATGACATGGGAATGTCCAACATTCTATTAATGCTGACTCCAGGAAGGTCTCAGAGAGAGAGAAAGAGAGAGAGAGAGAGAGAGAGAGAGAGAGAGAGAGAGAGAGATTAGATGAAGTAAAATATGAAAAGAGTTCATGATTGATAAGCTTCTACAAATAAGGAAAAGCATTTGCTACAATGTTGATATAAAGCTTATATTTCTATGTCCACATGACCAACTCACAGTGAAAACAACTACTACAAAGATAAAGAGAAAACTCCAAAATGCATAAAAAAGGATAAATATCTCCAAAGGCTGAGTTACTAGGAAACATAGCCCTAGCAATTACAATCGAGAGAAGCAAATGGAAATGCATCCTGAACTTCCTTAGAAGGAATAGTCTTTTTTAATCATATGTAGCTGAGAAATAAATACAGAATAAAACACATATTGGGAAGTTATAGTAACTCATAAATTAAGAATTTCAATTGTAAAATAAACTATTTATGTCCGTCAGACAAATAAAATTAGATAGGAACAGGCAATAAGAGAAAGAAAATTTCCATGCAATAATAGATTTTTAAAAATGACCAATTTAACAGACATAATGCAATCTAAAGTAAAAAAAAAAAAAAAAAAAAAAAAAAAAAAAAAAAAAAAAAAAAAAAAAAAAAAAAAAAAAAAAAAAAAAAAAAAAAAAAAAAAAAAAAAAAAAAAAAAAAAAAAAAAAAAAAAAAACAAAGAATAAAGCCACAAATTTTCAGTACAAAATATAATAAGCAAACTAGAAGTCAAAACAGAATGATAATTGATACTTGCCAGCTAAAAAGAGTGTTTCCAAAATGTCAGTTATTATTCACTTTTGATGTTCCTTTCTCATTGAAGGGATGGACTTCTTTTTCTTTCTTTTTCTTTTCCTTTCTTTCTTTCTTTCTTTCTTTCTTTCTTTCTTTCTTTCTTTCTTTTTTTTTGGCTTTTTGAGACAGGGTCTCACTATGCAGTTGAGGCTGGCCTTGAGCTCACTTTTGTAGCCCAGGCTGGTCTCAAACTCGCACTGATCCTCCTGCCTCAGCCTCCCGAGTGCTGGGATTACAGGCGTGCACCACCACGCCCAGCTCCTTTTTCTTTCTTTTTTATTTTATGAATTTGGCACAGGTTCTCATATGTAATGCAGACTCATAGTGATCCCTTTGTTTTCAGCCTCCCCAGCCCTGGGATTACAGGAGTGTGCCACCATGCCCAGACTGGGTCCCTGGCTCAGTGTGCTCCTGTGATGGGGGCCGGTGCAGCATACCAGACGGGGGATCGAACGTTGGTCACTCTGCTTGCTCTAAGAGACAACTACAACGTTACACTCTGGACTCTAAGTGACTTAGTTCACTCTGCTTTAGGATATGAACAAGAAGTTTGGATGCATGCAATTCAGATCTATCCTTTGTCTTCATATTCTTGGCTATCTGCTTAAACAAGTTGTTTCTTACTATACTGCCTCATGCTGAAGTTTTATAGCAGTGTGTACTAACACCGTAAGGTTTATGGTTGAGTAATACTACCTGTGATTAGGAAGATAATAATGCTTTAAATCTGACTTTCAGTATTATAAAGCTCATTATTAGTACACACCTAGAGCTGGCCACATTGGCAATTTCAGCTTTGCAGCTAGGAACTATTTTTACTCCATTTATTTTATTTATTTATACTTTAGTTCTAGCCTCATTAATATTTTTTGTGTCAATTAATATTAGCTTTATCTACCAGACTATAAAGAAAAGCCTTTATGCTACTAATAAACTTAAATAATTTAATATTGTAAAGAAATATAGTAACATAGCATATGAATAATTTCTATCTGAAAATTCTGTATTAAAATATTTCATGTAATTTATCTTTTCTTTAAAATTAGCTGCAGATTCTTAAGTTGAGGAATTGCCTTTGCATTTGAAACATCAGGACAAGCTGTTTAAAATCCTATGCAATTGAGATAGGTCACAGGTTTGGTATTTATGGGGTGAGATTGTTGTCCTGCGGTGCTTACGACTTTCTGAACTCTATTTGCTTTCAAGTGCACAAAGAAGCTATTTGTATTTTAAACAGCACACTATCTTTTGAGGCTGGATCATAGCTCGTTCTAAAAAAAAGTCATGTACTTCAAATAATAGCAGGTATTTTACGTTTCACAAAATTGAAAAGTAAAGGCAAATCCCAGTAATTTAGCATTTCAGCAAGGGAACATAAGGTAAAATTTATTGGAAATTAAAATCTGAATTTGGCTGCATAATATGAGAAAGTTAAAATTACACTTATTGGTTGGCTGAATCCCCTGCTTGTCAACTTTAATTTATCCTAAAAAGTCACCTTGCCAAATGTTTGGGCCTTCATTTTGTCCACATTTAGTACTGGAATTCTAATAGGGCCTGAAATTCGACTACCTTGTATCTGTAGCTTATGATAGTTACATTTGTATACACTTTGTTCTATTTTGTTTCTTCTATTTTGCTTCTTCTATATGTTCTTTATCTTATTTAATGTGAGTAGCATCAATGTGTGCTGATCCTGAGGATAGTTTGGGTTAATCACAATTTTAAGTTATCAAAAAGCAGTTGCATTGCATTTAATAGTGGAGGATTTTTAGCAAGACACTGATAATAGATTTGGCAGCTGAATGATATATTTCTGGAAATAGGAAGATGTCCTGGAAGTATCTTGTGGCTCTTCCTAAAGATTTATTAAAACTAAGCTGACACTTGCATCATTGATAGAGGTAATTTTAAAGCTCTTGAAATCCTAGTGACCCTATCATAATGAAAACACCACCTTATACACATTTGTATTCCATGGCATGTAGTGCAGTTAGTGGTATGGAATGTGAAATGCTATCATTATCTTCCAGAAGAATTCGGAACATAACTGAGGGCAAACTCATGGACTCAGAGTCACTGCAGAGAAAGGCAGATACAGAGCTGAGAACCCAGTGAGTTGTTTGTTAGAAAAACAAACCAACAGCAATGATAAGGGATGGTTTAGGCAGTTAATAAATCATGAGTCTCCCTGATGCATATAGCCTCATAATAAACACTGACTTCTTAAAAAGAGTTTTCTTTATCATTTATCACAGCAGAGAATATTATGCCCTAAAACAAATGAAATCCTGTGTACATAAAAAGAAGCAGGAAATTTGCTTAGAATAGACTTGTTCTGGCAATGATATGTACATATTTATGACACAGAATGCCATGGGCTCCCTAAAAGGAAGCTCTGCTTATAATCCAAATAACATTTTAACAGTATTTTCAGATAAGGAAAAAGTATGTTAAACCTTAGTCCAACACTTCAAATCTTTCAGCTCATTCAAACTGCAGATTTTCTGTATGAATTGAGATGATTGCTTTATATTGGAATTCAGCAGAGATATTGATGAAAATCTATGAAGACAGCTAAATTTCAACTGTTCTCATAAATTCAGCACTAAACCATGATTAATAATCACATATTCATAGAAGAAGTCTATTATAGTGTCCTAGTATTTCCTTCCAATACAGTTCTGATATTCATTCTTGTCATATAGAAAGCTAAGCGATCAATGGGAAAAGGTAAGAGCAGCTGAGTATAAGAGAATAAGGGATGCTTAATGATTGAAAATATTGCACATAGGCAGCATTAGTAAAGTAGTAAGAAAAGGGTGTGAACTACCTTCGGAAATTCACTTATTCCTTTAAGCATCATCATCTTCCATATTAGTCATGCTTTTGTGGTTTCCTGCTTAGCTCTCTTCCACATTCTGTAAATCCATCCTTTTGTAATAAAATCAACTTAATCCTCTGGTGTTCCATTTTCAGTAGACTACTGTGCATCTAAATTCACAGAGGATTCCCTAACTTGAATGGCACCAAACTCCACAATAGCTACACTCATAATCATTCTTTCCTGCTTTCTCACAGTGTTATTCTAGTTTTATAGGTTTTTCCCCACCTCTCTCAGTCCTTTTTGTCCATTTTCTAATTCCGTGTCTTGACTTTTTTTTCTATTCCAATCAATATCCATTTTGCTTTTGAGTTTTTCCTTCGTCATGAAATAATTTCATTAATACTGAAACTTTTAGAAGTCTCGAGATAGAGTTGAGAACCTTACCTTGAGCTCATTTTCATGCTGTCATTGTAGTTATGCTCTCCTCCATTTCCCTTCATCCACTCTTTATAATCAAATCAATAAAAATGATTTTCTCACTTTCCTAGAATATTACCTGTGGTTTTGTAGTTTACAACTCCTTATTTCATGTGAGTACACCCCAACGTACTGTCACCTATAAGGTATCAACACATACCATGAGACCCTCAAACTGAGAAGTTGCCAGTTACAATGACAATTTACACTGAAACTTATCTCCAGTCTTACATCTTACCTACAATCTGTAAAGTCTCCTATCACAGAGTCAAGTATCTGACCACTCAATTCCTGGGCCAAAATTATTACGCAAACAATCACAATTTCTTGTTTGATTTTATTTTAATGCTGAGCGTAGTGGTTCACACCTGCAATCCCAGCACTTAGCAGGCTGAGGCAGGAGGATTGGCATGATTTTGAAATTAGCCTGGGCTACAAAATGAGTTCAAGGCCAGCTTGAACTGCAGAGTGAGACCTTGTCTCCAAAGGACAAAACAACCATCTTACTTTTATTCTATTTCATTACTTTTAATAATAAATAACAATGAGACAGTTTCAAAGCACATAGTAGAAGGGCCACAATAATTAATACAATGTATATTGCTGTCTTCATAGTAGTTGTTCAGAGTACAAGATACAGAAATAACTTTGTGAAACACTATTGGTACAAATATTTCTTCTCAGTGAACTAAGAGAAAGCAGTTGTATGAAAAGTCCAATATTCCATAACAGTAGTAGGCTATCAGCAGAACTGGCAAAGTTGGAAGCTCTTGACTTGAGACTTTTATAGCTTAACATACTAATATGGCTTTACTTTTTATGCCTTGTCGTTAAACTTTTCTGCTGATTGGTTAAGGCCACACTAAAACAAAATCTATATAATAACACATGTAACTTTTATATTTGACAAGCTCAATAAAATCCCTTCAGAATTAACCTTGAAATTATATACAGCGTTCTGTAGAATTTTGTCAGTGTCAGCCATCTGGACGAGTCACAGCCATTGCTTGACCAGTTTGTTCTGAAATCCTGAGAGAATGTTTTCTCTCTTGGTGACTCTCCTTAGGTACACTATACATTGTCAATCTCTTTCTCTGTGGCTCCATAATCTCCTTAATCTCCAAAATTTTGGGACACCAGTGAGTTATATGATATTACAATACAGGTTCACTTATGTTCTGAGTCCCCACTGACGTTGAAGGGTTAGGTTCAAAATATTGGCTATCCTTATATCCTTCTTTTTTTTCTCATTTTTTTTTGGTCTGTAAACTTAAGTTGTTAATCCTCCAGAACAAAAGCTTAGTGATAGTATCACTCTATAACATAGATTCTTGAGCTCAACATCACTGCCTTTCTGAATATCAAATCCTTAAACTTAATATGGAGCCAGTATCTTCCATCCATCATTTATAATCTTATAAATTCCTATAGAATGTGATAAAAACAGTTATACATTTTTATACAGAAATTTAGAAAACTAAGCTTATGCAAAATTGTAGCAGGTCAATCCTATGGCATTTTTCCTTGTCTCTTATTCTCTTTTATTACTCTTTCTTTTTTTTTTAACAAACATCTACTTGAGAGGGAGTATAATATTAATTGAAATAACATTAGAAGCAGCACACGCTTAAAAGACCAGAATACTAGGAATTCTAAGCATGGTTTTAGTATTACACATTGCTAACCTCAGTGTCAAAATCCTGTTGTATATTCTTAGGACCATTGCTTACTTCATCCTCTGTATATAAGTGCATGGTTTTGCCCCTGCCATGTTTCCTAAGGTTCCTGCTTACTCTCTCTCTCTCTCTCTCTCTCTCTCTCTCTCTCTCTCTCTCTCTCTCATTTCAACCTTAAGTACTTAATTTCCACTTAGCTGTATTTCATGATTCCATAATTTCTAATATAAAGCACTTGCTTGATTTTCTTTGTCTGCGTCCCAATTTGAATATCTTCTTGCAACAGTTACCACTTTCCTAAAATAATACACTGATTTTCAAGATTTAAAAAATGTTTGAAAACCTTACAACATAAAACTAAAAACTGTAGCAACCAAATTTGCCAATGTCCTTATATTCAATGTGTTTATTGATAATCTCATTTCTATTCTATACCTCAATTATAAGATCTCATAGTTTTAAGCAAAATTAAAGACTTTTAATTTTTTAGGTTACATCATTCAATTTCACTTGTAGACTTTTATGTATTATATAAATTTTATTTCTTAAAATGCTCGTTTTGTGGTTTGCATCCACTTTATCTACTAAATACAGGTAAAGTCTAAAGTATCAGGTTGTAATATAGGGAACATTTTTTGTGTCCAGTATTTATGAAAAATATATCCTTAAAGTTTTCATGAAATGCTTTTATTGTAATTTATGTTTTCTTTTTGTTGTTGTTGCTGGGAATTGAACTCATGACCTTTTGCTTGCCAGGCATATCTATACCATTGAATTATATCTCTGGCAATGTCTCACATTCTAATGCTCCACCTGTCTCATGTGTTCAGAAGTGAGCTTTTGAAAGACAAGTGGATTGTGATCTACTAAATTCATTAGTGGATTTATGTATGAAGAGTTCATAGTTGAATATGCCGTTAAGAAATGAGGCCCACTCAGCTGAGGTGAGTTTCTAAGGGTACAACCTAGTGTGGTACAGTTTTCTTCTGTCTAATTTCATTTTTGGAAGCCCTGGGTTGCGTAGATTTCTTGGCCATCCTGTTCCACTGTCCCATTTCTGCTCTGCATTCAGATAACCAAAGAATGAATTGCAGTCCAGAACCAAAAACATGAAACTACGAAATAAAAAACAGAAAGTCATTTTGGCTGAAATGCAAAAGAAACTCTTTATTCTTTTAACTTTTATCAAAAAATCAAACAAAACAAAACATTTCTATCAAAAGATACTATGTAAGAGATAATAACCTTGACCTATCTTTTCATCTTTAGCTTGTAGTCCATACCTGCAGACATATTTAGATATGTTTGCAAAATAACAGTAAATTATTCTACTCAGGATTAGAACTATACAACAACATTTCTACTAACTTATCCAAAATATTTATCAGCTGGATCCTTAAACAGTAACAGTAAATTTGGAAATCCAATAAGTGCACCAAAAACAATGATACAAACTTACCATGTGCAAGTGAATGCTGTTCAGTACCTCCAAATATCCATGCCTAGTGAAGGAAGAAAGAAAATACTTTCACATGAAAATGGCTTTGACATGACTCATGCCACCATCTGGCCTCACTCAGCATCTTATTTGCAAATGAATATATCGACAAAGTAACGTAAATAATTTCAATGAAATGGACATGGAAGAATTGATGAACATACACTTATTTCCCAAAAGATTTTATAAAACTGAAGATGTAGATCATCACACCTAGAATACACTGGAAAGGTTACCTCCATTATCAAAAAATGATTCTTTAACTCCTGAGAACTGGAAAAAATTCTGTGTGCAGGTATGATACATTAGAAGCTGAATTTCTAGTTTAGGAGGAAGATTCATATCAAACACAAATTCTCATTTTACAAAGAAGTCTTGGAACATATCAACAGCATGTGAAAACATTAGGTCATCAAATTCAGGGGTAGAAAGTTAAAAGACTTGCTAAGTTCCAGATAAGCATCAGGAAGAGCAAGGGAATTTTGAAAAAAATTTGGTCCTTAGAAGTTTGGAGAAGGGATTTGTATACTTTTAGGAAAAGAGGCAACTGTTCACAGAATATCAGAGAAGTGAAGAGCAGATGCTTCAACTTCTAAAACCTTCTTTGTATAAAAATATCTTCTATAAAACTGACTATTCAGAAATGCTGTTACATTCGAGGTGGGATCCATGAAAGAAAACTTGATAATGCTGCAAGGAAGGCTTCTCATGGAAATGAAAGATGTTTACAAAGGATTGATGTCATTATTCATGGCTCATGATAGAAATGATGAGTGAAGTCTGGTTGTGATACATTGTTCTAATTATTCTTTGATAATGTAACCACAGAAATAGGAGAACCTCTGCAAAAAGCACACATTACCCACGCAGGTGTAGCTATAGGAATTCCCAAATTTACAATTCTATCTTTTCACATAGCAGATAGAACACTGTAACATGACTACAAGCCCAAAAGACTTCAGTCTGCACAGTACTATTTTTCTTTTAAAAAGAACATTTCGGACAACTAGTAAATGGAGTTAATTTGTTCTTGTTGTAATATTTATTTATTTTCTTTTTTGTTGTTGTTGTTGTAATATTTAGATTAACTATAATCACAAAACTACTTTAATAAATTTTATTATATAATATAAATAAATTTTATATACTTTTGGATGAAGTATGTTATTAACATTTACTTTATAATTCTAAATATGGAAGTAATAAAAATGTGGCCATACTTAGAAAGTGAAGAAGTTTCCTAAGTTATAATGTTTTGTTTTTTGGGGGGACCTTTTTGAGACAGGGTCTCGCTATGCAGTTGAGGCTGGCCTTGAGCTCACTTTTGTAGCCCAGGCTGGTCTCGAATTTACACCAATCCTCCTGCCTCAGCCTCCGGAGTGCTGGGATTACAGGCGTGAGCCACCACGCCCGGCTCCTAAGTTATAATGTTTACCTGAGTGGTGCATCAGTACTTTGGGCCCACTTTGGGAGATAATTCATTCACACACAGCTCCAATGTGGTAGCAAGTATCGAATGGCCTAAACTTGTTACTATGTTGCATAAAATATCTTAATTCAATCTAGACGTTTTACCATATAATCAGCTGTTTGGAAAGTTCATTTTAAGGTATCAGTTTTCACTATAATATTTTACTGGATCATTCTATCAAATAAAGTGGATATTTGATTTGCTTTACTTTTTTTTAATTTTTCTTTATTTAGTTAGTTTTTCTTGTTTCAGAACTTTTATTTTTTTTAATTTCATTTATTTATTTATTTTTCTTGTTTCAGAACCTTTGTTTGTTCACTCATTTTTATGGCCGGCTCAGCCCACCCTGAGCGCAGGGCTGGCACAGCGTGTGGTGCCGGGATCGAACCGTAGTCCCTGAAGCCGCCCAAGCTTTCCCAAGCAGGCGCTTTAGACCACTGAGCCATCCCGCCGGGCCCCTCAGAACTTTTATTTGTTTATTTATTTTTATGGCGGCTCAGCCTGCCCTGAGGGCAGGGCTGGCGCAGCATGTGGTGCCAGGGATCGAACCGTGGTCCCTGGAGCCGCCCAAGCTTTCCTAAGCAGGCGCTTTAGACCACTGAGCCATCCTGCCGGGCCCCTTGATTTGCTTTAATATAAAAAGTGCTAAAGTATCTTTAACTTGCATCTGTAGCTTCTTTGTGACTTGGTCTTTGATCTTTGCTTAAGACACTATTGTGGAAAATTTATATTTTCAATGTCTTTCTTTGTCTGATTTTAGAAACATGCATTTTACTAGCCTTTAGACATGTTTGCAATTAAGGAAGGTATTTCTCATGAGAACAGTCATTATCCTTTGAAATGACAGAACCTGGAGGAATAATCTGCTACCTCCTAATCTCTATGTGAATGTAGGAGCCTAATTTGGTAATCAACAATTAGCAAATACAAATGAAGTAATGATGTAGACCACTGTCCTGCTTGCCCACCCTTCTCAAATAAACTCAATCTGCCTTACTGCAACAGTATTGAATGTAATCTTCCTTGCTTATGCCACCTGTTGATATATTTCTTAAGTCAACTGGCAATCACATATTGTTATCATACTCAATATTTTCTTTTGAAAATAACATTGTAAAAGAATTGATTGGTTAAGCTTTTAAGTAAGTTTTATTTTGTATATAAAGAGTATAAGATATAAATTGAGTATTAATCCAATCAACTTTAAAATTGACCCTCATGGATATCCAAGTAAATGGGTACTATGCTGGTGAAACTTTAGGTAATAATATGTTCAGAGATAATTATAACTTGTAATTTATTTTGTTTATTTTTAAATATGGTCATTTGTCATATAATTTGAATAATTTCTGAGAAAATTCTAAAATTAATTTCATATCTTGTTTCTAAACAACTGATATTCCTGTATATGAAAACACAATTACCTGTTTATAATACATTCTTTCACATAATACCAATATGTCTTTCAAATTTTTTTTTACATTTCCATTATAAATAGGAAATCTTTAAATTGCCAATATTAACCTATTCAGAGAGATTTTCAAAAATATTCAATTCTCTTAAATCCAGTAATTTTAAGCAGAGAATGTGTGTGTAGTCAAAACTAAGAATAGTAGTACAATAAAATTTTAGTCTTAATAAAGTGGAAATAAGCCCTGAAGACTGTCGGGGAGACTCAGCAGGTCTAACCCACCCCAAGCCAGCCTTCCCGCTAGTTTGTTGAGTTCTGCTGACTCTGTTCACCTTGAAGACTGCCACAGAAATCTTATAGCCTAGGCCCTGCCCCTGCAGCCATGCAAAAAAAAAAAGAATTCCAGGAGACAAGGTCAGAGAAGAAGGTGGAAGCTATACACCTGAAATATCTGAGATGATAGTAACTGAAGTAAAGAAAAAACTCCATCAGCCTATGGATGAAATCATACCAGAAATACTCTTTCAGGTAATAAAAGTGGCAACAATCATGACGTAATAGATGAGTACATTGAATGAACAATACAAGAAAGAACTGGAATGCATGGAACAGATTCAAACAGATATCAGAGATGCAAAGAATTTCATTCAAAGCTGGCAAAACCACTTGAATGAAACAGAAGATAAGATTTCAGTCCTTGAAGATAGCACTACAGCTAGTGACATGAAGAAAGTATTCTTTAAAAATAACAAGAAAGCAACACAATAGCTGCAAGATGATGCAAAGAAAAATAATACAAGACTAATAGGCATCAATGAAACACCTGGAGATAACACAGAAGACATAAAAATAATGTTTGCAGAAATAGCAACAAAAATTTCATGAGCATAGGAAAAGAATATGATATATAGTTAAGTGAGGCATATAGAAATCCAGCTAGCTTGTCAGATACAAAAATTACATTTTTGGGTAATATAAGTACTGTTTTATCTTGGTCTTATCCATCCAATAGAAAAGGCTAACCATGAGGCATAAAAAGGAAAGCTATATTAATATGCTAAGTTATAAGAAGCTAAAGTCAACAGCTTCTGATAATGCCAGATGAGCACTTTAAAATCATGAACAAGACAAGAATACCCTCTGTCATCACTCCTGTGCAATACTGTTCTGAAAATATTAGTCAGAAAAATTAGAAAACAAAAAAATAAAAAATAAAAAGGATAATGATTGGAAAGGAAGGGGTGAAATAATCATTATATTTGGATTCCATGCAATTGTACATAGAAGATACCAAAAGCTCCACTAAATGACCTATGGACTTAATAAAAAAATTCAGTAATATATCAGGATGCAAAGCTAATATTCAAAAGTTAATATCATTTCTATATCCAAATAATGAGAGCAACAAAAAAGAAATTAAGAAATCCATGCCTCTCACCATAACACCCTCCACAAAATAAAATATTTAAGGAATCAGTCTCTCAAAGAAAGCAAAAGACTTATATAGTGAAAATTATAGCACTCTGAAGAAAGAGATCAAAGTGGATTTAGGAAAATGTAAAGACATTCACTGTTCCTGGAGAGAAAGATTCAACTTGTGAAAATGGTCATGCTCCCAAAACAGTTAAACAGGTTCAATGGAACCCCCATTAAATAGTATATCTCACAGATCTTGAAAAAACATTTCTAAAAGTGAAGAGAAAGAATAGCGACAGCAAACCTGGGCAACAGATGATAAGCAGGAGGCATCACATCCTGACTTGAAATTACAGATAAAATCAAAACGGTGCTTGGAAAAAAAAAAAGACCCGACGCTCAGTGGAACACATTAAAAGAGGGAGACACAACTACAACTACATTGAGACATATTATCTTTGATGAAGAACAAACATGCTCATTGGAAGAAATATAACCTGCCTAATAAATGGCACTGGCAATGCTGGCTTTCCACATGCCAAAGGTTTAAAGTAGACCCATGCCTATCACAAGGCGAAATACTACAGTGAAAATTGATCAAAGATTTAAATGTTAAAATTGAAATACTAAATGTTCTGGAAGAGAAAGTAAGTACAAACCTTAAGGCATAGGGATAGGTAATGAGGTCATAAACAAAAATCACACTGCCTGGGAAGTACTTCAAAGAAGCACCAATTAGGATCACATCATGTTGAAAAGCTTCTGCACACTAAAAAGAATAAGAAGTATCTAATACTAGGAGAAAATATCATACCATGTCTTATAAGTAAATACAGTATGAATCATAAAAGAAAAAGTATAATCAAATAATATTCAGAAACATGATTAAATAATAATTAATTAAAATTAAATTAAATATTTCAAAATAATATAGCAAAATTAAAATCAGATCAGGATTCCAACTTAGAGGCCACAATGTTGTGTATCATACATATGAATCTATAGTCTATTATTAAATACTTTTAGAAATGTATATATATACATATATATATATATATATATACATTTTAAATAACTACTATGAAGACAACAATATGCATGGTATTAATTATAACCGTCCTACTAACTTGTTTTCAAACAATTTCATTTCTATTTTATCTTTTATACTCATTAAAATGAGTAAAAAATTAAAATTAAAGTAAAAAACTAAAAATAAAGAAGAGGAAGAAGAAGGAGAGGAGGAGGCACAGGAAGAGGAGGAGGAGAAATAAGACACTAACAGAGTAAAAACTGAACCCACAAAGTGGGAGATATAGCAGACTATCTGTCAGGACTCCTGTGTAGAACAAATAAAGAATTTTTTTTTTTTTTTTTCAGGTACCAATTTTCACTTCAATGATAATACTTTATTTAAAAAAGTATTTTTTTCACTGAGGATAAACATCTGATTTTTCAATCTTGGGAAAAATGTAGGAACCATTTTAAAAAATCTACTTTTATACACTTATATATTGATTAGATATGAAATGTATCTTTTATTCTGAGATAGTCAAATCTTTTTTTATCAAATAGTGACTTACCAATTTATCTTTGACAAGTGATCCTCAGAAAGACAAATATGAATGTGTGCACATATATAGACTATGTCTTTTCATCTGACCCATACTTCGGATTTAAAATGTA
>PVJA010021888.1:0-34946 GCA_004027025.1 Myocastor coypus
TGGCTGACTGTTGTAAGCCAGCCTTGTAATTTCTTACACATTTGTATTCTGTATGTTATATCTGTTTCTCTACCAAAACCCTAACTGATGCACATGTCCCTGGTATGACTTGTCAGAGGAGACACCAGCCCTCTGGAAATAGTCTCTTTCCTCTATAGCTTTGGTAATCCTTGGTTGACTGGTGTTTGTGAGTCTGCTTGGGCTGCGCATGCCTATGTATTGCTCCAAAGCACTGGCCAAGAGCTGGGTGTGGCTTTGTGCCAGTGGGGGTAAGCTCCATCTGGCAGCTGCATGTCTTCTAGAGTCTTCATCAGCATGGGCCTCTTCTCCCAGGTCCCTGGGCCCGCTGGTATTCCCTGGTGTCTCTCTACTCCTTTGTGCTCCCTGCATTGGTCCTGAATATCCACAGGGCATGTTCTGGGCAGTGCACTCCTTCCTGTCCATGGTTGGCTCCCACCAGAGCTTCCTAGAGTACTCCTTTACTGCCATCACTGTCATAATCCCCAGCAGTGCTGCTACCTCTGCACTCTCACTAGAAGGCAGTCTTGACTCAGATGCACTTGGTTTTCTTCTTGCTGCTGACCTAGGACTAAGACATAGTTTTCCCAGAAGCCCAGCAGCTCTTCCCACTAAAGCACTGTGTGGATATGGTCTTGGCTAGCAATAGATATGGCTTCCCCATCCCTGGGTGTCTTCTCTTGACTCTCTGCCACTCCCTTCAACCTCAGGTCTTGGCTGCATGTCCAGCTTACCCAATGTCCTGTGGTACTTTCAAGGAACTAGACAGTGCAGCAAGCATGCTGCAGATGCTTCGTGATGAGCTGGTGCTCCTTGCCCTTCTTCACACCATGCTTGTGTCTTAGTTACTTTGTCATTGCTGGGACAAACACCCAGCCACTACAAGTGAAAGGGAGAAGTTTAACTCATCACAGCTTCCCAGGTTTCAGCACACAGCTGGCTGGCCAGAGGAGAAGCAGCCATGATGTGGTAGGCAGTAAGCAACACCAGCAAGGAAAGAGCAGGGCACGTTGCACCTCACAGGCCACCCCCAGCGACCAGCCTGTTTCCACCAGACTTCACCTCCCGGCATCTCCCACAGGCGCAAAGCCTTCAGTGGACTAATCCAGCATCACACGTCCACAATCCAGTCACCTCCCAAGCCCCCCAGGAGTGCACACCTAGACAGACACTATAGTGGCCCACCACCCTCTTTCTCATTGCTCCTCTCAGCCTGCCAGACCTCGAGGAAACAGGGTTCCTTTCCACTGTGAGGAGTCTTGGCACTGTGCATCTTCCAGACCCTTCTCTGCCATGCCTCGCTTGTCCTAGTTGGTGAGCTTCCGGTCCCTCAGTCTGCTGTTCTCTGGGATCCCATTGATTCGTAGCATCCTCTACTGCTATACGTGCTCCACCCAGCAAGGGGAACTTTTTAAAATATTTAAATGGTTTTCTTTTACTCTTTCTTTTTCTTTCTTTCTTTTTTTTTTTTTCTTGTGTGTGTGTGTGATACCAGGGACTAAACTTAGTACCTTGTGCTTGCCAGGCAAATGCTTATGCTGCTGAGCTATATCCCCAGCCCCTTAAATGCTTCTACTTTTCTATGCTTTTTATTTTTAAAAAGAGAATAAAAAATAGAAAACATTGAAATGGTGCAGAATTTCAGTAAACATTTTCTTTTCAACCTGCTGTGTGTGTGTGTGTGTGTGTGTGTGTGCACGTGTGTGCGCGCGTGCACGCAAGGAACGTGTTCTGGAGCAATTAGGTCATGTACTATGCCAATTTGAGCCAAGTTTCACTACGCTGTCAATTTATGTTTTGAAAATTATCAAATTACTTAAGTCTGAACTCCTAGTCTGTAGGAAAAGATTTAAGAGCTCCGGCAGTGGTTACCATGACAACTGAGGACTTCCCCAGAAGCCCTTGGGCCAGCATCCCTGGTACACGGAATTAGCGCAGTAAAGCCCTCTACTGCGACGTCCAGTGCGCTGCAGCTCTGGGCATGAGCACGAAGATGCTGTGTCTTCCACATATTCCGTAGCGCTGTCATTGGTGTTCAGCCACCATACCAGCATCATGAGTCTTCACCTTGAAAGGAAGAATGGCTCACTGAGCCCTCAACAGCCTGGCCCTCTGTGCAAACTCAGAGTGCCTCTGTGACCTCCCGCTTCTTCCGGCTCTGGCCTAAAGCTACCTGTGCACGTTTTCCTTGGTTCGTGTACTCCGCCGGCGCCTGCTTCCCCGAGCCTCCTTGTCACACGTTCCCCTCACTTAGTGATGCACTCACCTTTAGGTCTTCTCACTTGTGCTTTTCTGCCCTACGCACGACTCACTGTGAGCCTTCTCAGATATCCAGTGTGACCATGTTGTTACGTTGATGAACCTCGGGACTCCGACGGCTTCTCAGGACCTCTGCATCTGGACCTGTACTCTTCACCCATCCAGCCCAGGATGCCATGCACTTGCAAGAAGGAATCCAGGTGGCTGCCGCCAAACATTGAAACCTCCTAGAACATCACTGGAAACAAGGGGACAAGACAAAGTGAAGTCACCAGAGTTTCTAGCAACTGTTTGGTAGGCAAATTGGGGCTGCACATAGGCAACTTTGTCTACTTTAGATTACATACAATATCATTATTATTCACACCAAAGGAGAAAACAGAAGTATAGGCTAAGAGAAATGGCTCTGGATGGACAGCAAGATTTTAGCACCACTTCACACCCATGTGACTTAAGAGCAGTTGAAACATCGTATTGAGCTTCGATCACTGGCATTTTGAACTGTGATGTGCCAAGCTGTTTCAGTTCTGACAAATAGGTTGGAAACTTGCTGACAAAGACCTACAAGGCAGAGTTAAAGAACAAAGTGTTCTCCAGGTACTTTACTCTCAGATGCATATATGATTTTTTTAAAAGTTCCCAAGGATAGTTTGTGTCTGGTTAAGCACTGAAGTGTTACCATTTTGAATACAAGTGCTGAGGCTCTCAGAAACATGAAAACATGGTTTTAGAGCCAGGAAAGCATCCATTTTTCACAACAGAAATAACAGCACCTTACTCCACACAGGACCCTGTAGATGACAGGTACTATGTTATAGATCCATTTTTCCTTACTGAGAGCATTCCTTCCTGCACATCCTTTATGTTTTCCTCTGAATACTGCAGCAAAATGAAAAGAAAAAATTGTATTTTTTAAAAAATAAGGTAAATCTGTCTTATGAAGGCTGGGAAATGGTTGCAGGAGTGGCTCACTGACCAAGCAGTCGCCGAGCGTGAGCCTGAATCTCATCTCTGGCCTCACAAAAACAGCCAGCAAGAGAGAAGCACATGGCATGAGCCCACCTGGGAAGGACAGGCACTGTGTCATCTCACGTGTCTCTGCCATATATAATAACTGATAGAAACAAAGAGTAGAATAGTTACCAGGGCCTGGATGGGCTGAGAGGTGGGGGGATGCTGGCCTAAGAACACAGCATCAGTTACAAAGGTAAAAGCCAGACAGCTGACGTGCACCATGGCCACTCTGCTAGCGTGCTTGGGACCTGCTAGGAGACTGCATTTCAGATCGTATCAGTAACATGTGTAAAGGGTAAAACTAGGCAAGCTGGTGGATGTGTTAACTAGACATGTACACATACGTCAAAATATCTTACACACATATATCAATAAATAAGTACATACATTTTAATTTATCAAAGGTACATCAATAAACATAGGAAAGTAATCAGATGATGTCAGTGCAAGAAATTGGTAGTTACAGAGGACAGGCAAGCATGAGAATGCAACTGCATTTATAGTCTCTCACGTTTTCTTTGACAAGACTGTATGACCAAAATAAATACAATGCTTAGGTTTAAAAAAGCAGTGCCAGGGGATGGGGAGATAGCTCCATGGCACAAGTGCCTGCCTGGCCAGTGCAAGGTCATGAGTTCAAACCCTGGTCCCACCAAAAAAAATATATAGATATAGATACAGATATAGATATAGATATATATCAAAAAGCAATGCCAAATAAACACATAAAAAGATAGACAGGAGGAGGGTGAGGAGGAGGCGCCTCATGTGACCACATCCCCACAGGCAGCAGGTAAATGAGATACACGTCCCTGGTGTCTGTGCCTCGCCACAACACCTGTTCACCCCTGCATAGCCAGGGCACTTCTGTCCCACATTCATTTAAAATACAAGAACCTAGTAAGTAGGAAACATATATTTTTATTAAGCTACTATATAATTTTTTTTATATTAAAGTTGGGCTTGTTTTTGATGTTATCATAAAAATATAAAAACAAACTTACATTCTTAACTGCATTGGCTATATCGCACGTTTTATGTGTAGCTCAAGACAGTGCTTCTTCACTCAGTGCGACCTGACCAAGACAAAAGGGTGGACAACCACACTGTAGATGTCTCTCAGTCATCTATCAGACTCCCTGCCTGTCTGTCTGTCTGTCTGTCTATCTCCCTACCCACCGAGCTACCTACCTCCCTACCTATCTACTTATCCATCTACCTATCTACCTCCCTGTCTACCTACTTATCTACCTCTCTCCCTCACTACCTCCCTACCTACTTACCTCCCTCCCTCCCTACCTCCCTACTTACCCTTCCTACCTCCTTATCTACCTCCCTCCCTCCCTCCCTAACTCCCTACCTCCCTCCCTCCCAACCTACTTACCTCCCTCCCTCCCTCCTTATCCTCCCTACCTCCCTACCTCCCTACCTACCTCCCTACCTATCTGGCTACCTACCTGCCTGCCTACCTATCATCTTGTGTGTTCTGGAGACACCAAATTCTCACCCCATTGTATCCCTTATCAGTCATCCTGTCTCTCCTTTAACAGAAATCAGTGCCTCTAGAGAAGAGACCTGGTGTGGGCTTAGTCCTGTTTGGAGGAACCTTGGGAGACCACATTTCCGCACTTGCTGATTCACTGGGAAGACACTAAACAGAGCAGCAGATTTGACTCATGATGAGCACTCATAATAATACTCAGAGGCCACAACAAAACTGGACAGGACTGCCGATTTCTGCTGCTCTTTTGAAGGGAGCAGTCAATGCTCATTTTTCTTTTCTTTCTTTTCCCTTTTTTTCTCTTATAACTTTTTTGTTGTTTTATTTCATTTTTTAAATGATTTTGCAGGTTTATAACTAGTAGTCTAAACAACAGCAGCCGTGATTAAATTTTTGTTATTTTGTTTAATGGAATTTCTATTATTTTTGATAGTGTTTGATATTCTAACTATTTTTGTCTTTAAAAAACACTAAAATAAAAAAAGCAACAGGAGGGCAAGGTGCACAATGAGCAGAATTTGGCATCCTCAGGCACCGGCACTCTCTGGGCATGGTCATGTAGACACATTTCTGCTCTGGCACGCATGAAAGGTCTCTAGGGGGACCAATGAGAACATTAGGGGGGTGGGTCTTTTCTGAGGGCTGGCCATGAAGACAGACCTCTGCGTGACCATCTGGGAGGACTTGATTTCAAGATCTGAACAAGTAAGCCAGGCACGCATCTGCTGTGCATAGCTGACCCACCGAAATGGGGCACAACTGTCCCAGGTAGACAGATGCATCATTAGCCATCATGATGAACCCTTAGAGGGACCATCGATCAGTTTAGTGATGGGATCAGTCTTCCTTGGAGACCACCAGAGAGGGCTGACAGATTTGCTGTGTGAACTCCCACTCTGCACTTCTGTGACCACAGAGGAGTAAGTCATTTATGTGTCAGTACTCAGTGAGTTCCAGGAGGCAGAAAAAAGGTGTGTTTTTAATCTGTCCTTTAAAAATCTGGACCCCACATTTTATTAAATGTGAAAATTTGGTCGAATAATTCACTACGTCAGCACTTCTCCTTTCTTATCTAAAGAACATATTAATAATAGCAGCAGGTTTGTGGAGTTGCGTCACTAGTGCAGACACAACAAAATCCCCACTACAAGGTAATTTATTTATTTATTTATTTATTAAAGAATTTTTATTTTATTTATTTTTTTCTTGTTTCAGAACCTTTGTTTGTTTATTCACTCATTTTTATGGCTGGCTCAGCCCGCCCTGAGGACAGGGCTGGCGCAGCATGTGGTGCCGGGGATCAAACCGCGGTCCCTGCAGCCGCCTAAGCTTTCACAAGCAGGGGCTTTAGACCACTGAGCCATCCCGCCAGGCCCCTGCAAGGTAATTTAGAAGAACGGATCTCCTCTCACAGTTCTGGAGGAGGAGAAGGCCCACACCAGCGTCTGGGAAGGCACAGCCTCTCGTGAAGCCTGCTCAGCACACTCCGAGATGGAGTCCTTCATCATGTCCTCACATGGCGAAAGGCAGAAGGTCCAGGTGGAGGCAGCTCCCACACACATCTTGTGCCAGGGTCCCAGTCGCTCACCTCATGAACACCTCCCTCTTAGTGCTCTCGTTGATGATGAATTTCCAGTATCTGAATTTTGAGGAACACATTCAGACCACAGCGTAAGCCTTGGGATTTTCTGAAATATCAGGCCGACCCCTGAACAGTGTGGCGCCTAGACCAGTTACGTCTCTAGGAAAAACCCCTAGGAAGGTCTTTGGACATCCAGGCTCAGCTAAGCGTCACTGCTGAGAGGTGCGGAGGTACACTTCCAGAAGCCCCTGGCTGATCAACTCCTGGCCCCTGCCCTGTGGCTCCTTCCCCGGCCTGATCTCAGTCGCTGTCTACTGTAATAAACCCTAAGCATGAGCTTAATATCTTTATTGTGAATGATGAGTGTGGGAATTCCTGAAGTTCCAGTTGGTGTCAGAAGTGAAGGTGATCTTGTGTAGGTGTAAGTGTATGTGAAGAAGTGAATTTGTAATTACATAAAACTTAACCTTTATTTCCTGCCCTAGGAACTCTAAATTTATTAGTGAAAAATGAGGTATTTCAAAGAGCTCTTCTTTTGCTGTCTCTTCTAATGAAGTGAAATTGGGAAACTGCTCTGAAACCTTCGGCCTGAAGTGAATGGTTTTAATAAATTAGCTGTAACTCTGCCCTCAATTTGCTTCTTTTACTCAATGGGTGGCATTTGTATTTGCTAAGTGACTACAGTAGTTCTGTTCTCTGTGAACCTGACTAAGTGTGAAGAAGCCACAGAGTGCCATCTCCAGGACTTCTGCCAGGTACAGAGACATCTGCACTGTGGTCCACCAGACCTGTCTTTCTAAGAGGAAAGCTAGGTGACCACAGGGACAAGGACCAGAAAGAAACAGGAGAAGCAGGGCTGGCTCTCCAGCCGCACACCCTCTAAGTCACGCTGCTGTGCAAACCCTCGTTGCTAAGTGTCCTTAGCTCTCTTTGCCTGTACAAGGGGACATGAGAAGGGAAGAGATGGCAGTACTTGAAAGCACTAGCTTTTCAGGAGCCTGATGACCAGGTGGAAACTTAGAAGAAAATCCTCCTCCACAGCATCCAGTCACAGTCTGCAGCTGAACCAGAAGCAGCTGATGTGAAACACAGGTGTTAAGTCATGGGGGATGCAACAGAAGCCAGCCTTCATCAGGCCCCCTGCTGCTTCTCAGGTGTGGCTTGCCATGGTGTCCTTTGGGATCCACAGAGTTTTCCAGGGCCACCTGGAGGTAAGCCTGCCCGGTTAGCATTTTGTGAAGTCATACTCTGTTAAGATCTCTAAAAGACAAACAAATAGCTGGTATTGGGGACCGTCTGCAAAGGAAACAAAACTTGTATTATTTCATCACTTTTCTGAGAAATGATCCAAATATGTGATAGTAAATTCTTGCCAATTGTTGTAGTCATGGTTTACAAAGGAATAGGTATAATACAGGACACAATTTATATTTTATAATATTCACCCAAAAACTCAAAAGCAGAATCTAAGAGATCTGTCCAGGTATGTATGAATCTGTAATCAATTCAGAGTACTAGTATAGTAGTTGAATAGGTTAATGTATATAAAAATATCAACTAAGAAAAACTTTCCATAGTAGTAAAGAACTACTAAGAATAAAACATAACATAAAGACTGAAATAGCAAATGTATGGCCAGAACTTCTAACAGTTTGGGGATAGGATATCACACAAAGTTCTAGTATGTCACATATATGGAAAGTATCCATGATGCTTACTGGTGGTCAGGTGTCACTTGTGGGACTGAGCTACTGCTATTTCCTTGGTAGCCACCCTGTATAACCAGACAGAATCATGACCCATAGGGTGCAGGAGAAGTTCATTTGTAGAATATGCTGATGGAAATATTTTGCTGCTGTGTACAAAAGAATAGTTGAAAGACTGCTGCTGTATACCTCTTTTTCTCCTGTGTTTAATTGTTTGCCCTATTTGTTGGGTTCTTTCCATTCTCCTTCATGGAGTTGTGGTCATTTTGATCCCACTCTAGAATATCTTTTAGTTGTCTGTGTAGGATTACCTTTATCATCATGAAGTTCTTTAGTTGTTCTTTCTCATAGAAGTATTTCACTTCTCCATTGAACTTGATAGAGAATTTTACAGGGTATATCAGTCGGGGGTGGAATTTGTTTTCTTGCAAAACTTGTAGTACTTTGCTCCATGCTCTTCTTGACTTGATGGTTTATAAAAAGAAATCTGCTGTTATTCTGATGGGTTTTCCTTTAAAGATGATCTGTTTCTTTTCTCTAGCAGCTTTTAGTATACTGTTCCTGTGCTGAATGTCAAATTAGTTCCCCATATTTGGGAAGTTTTCTCGTATTACTTCTGCCCATATTCTTTTTATATCATTTGTACAGACTCCTTCTTTCTCTTTCTCATCGATGCCTATTAGTCTTACGTTGTTCGACTTTGCATCTTCTTGCAGATGTTGGATTACTTTTTCCTACATCCTAGTTGTTTTGAAGAGATCTTTTCTTACATCTTCACTAGTTGCAATGGTGTCTTTAAGGTCTGAAAGTCTATTTTCACTTTCATTGAAACTGTTTTGCCAGCTTATGATTGGGGTTTCAATTTCGTGTATAGCACTTTGAATCTACTTCATGCATTCTATTACTTTCCTATATTATTCATGAATTCCATCATTTTTTCTATTCTCTATTTTTATCAGTGTCTTCTTTAGAAGCACTTACTACTTCTTTCACTATAGTTATCTTTTTTTTTTACTTCAGAAATTATTTCTGATCCTATTTCCTCTATATCTTTCTACAGTTGTTTCTTTGCTTCAGATGCTATTATTTCAGAGACTTCAGGTGTGTGATTTCCAATTTCTTCTATGCTATTGTCTCCTACATTTGTTCTGGGTGGGCTGGGGGCCTGAGAGTGCATTTTACACCTTCTCTTTGTCATTTTGTATGGCCTTGCCTTCTGACCTTTGGTGTACAGCTTTGGTAGAGTTCTTACCTTAGCACCAAACATATCTGGATCTACCAAGTACAAAGTCATTCAGGTGGGTGTGGCTTGGGTCTGGCTGCTGCACTCCACTTCTTCCTGCTGCAGCCCTTAGAGGTGAACCTGCTGTGCCACTATGGCAAGACATTCTGCTCCTGGATCAGCTGGACAAGTCTTGTCTCTAGTCTGTCTGCAGGGAGTTCTGTGGCTGTTTTTCAGAGTGGGCCTGACTGATTGATGACGTTCTACACACGTGCCTGGTTAGGTCGAATGACTTTCTGCTGGACCCTGGGCAGTCTCACTGACTGGTTGCTGGGGTTTATACTATTTTAATTATTCTTAACACCAGATATCTCAAAGTGATTGGCCGCAGATCTATATCTAGCAAGCTTTATTCACAAGGTTTAAAACTCTAGCTTATGTCCATTTTCACTTAATCATTTCCTTCAGAAAGCAAGTCCTTGAAGAAATAAATCAGGCCCAAGTGCAATGACTCAGGACTTCATTAAAGTTTAATTTTTCCCTTCAGTATCATGGAAAGGAAACTTCACTCACTTACTTTTGATTGTCTCCTTTCCCATCCTCCACAGATGAATATGTCTCCAAATATTTTCAGAGATCAATATATATCCATCCTATGTTCTGGAGTAGCTTGTGCAACTCACCCTTTGTGGAATGGTAGAGACTTGAGCCACAAGCACTTACTGAATGCTCTAGGGCAGAGGTGAGGTCTTCCACTTGGGCACCAAGACCATATCAAAACGCTGGGTCCCACAGCACAGCACACCGGACTCCCTCCTACTAAGTAGGAGAGCACAGCCAGCATGCATGACTCCGAGTACCGCCAAATGTTCACAGCAGAGATGCATTGCCAAGGACTGCTGCTACACTAGGTGTTTTGCTCCCCTCTAGAACTGCTAGATGCACTGAAAGTTGAGGTTTCACTGCTGATTCCATGTCATAGTCTGGTGGGTGGACAGGGGGAGGGAGCAGCCTTAAAATGAAGCCATGCATGATTTTGTACTCAATCTATTTTTATGTAATTTTCAAAAATAAAATATTCAAGAGTATGAATCTTCTTTTTTTTTTTTTTTTTAATTTATTTTTACGGCCGGCTCAGCCTGCCCTCGGGGCAGGGCTGGCGCAGCATGTGGTGCCGGGGATCGAACCGTGGTCCCTGCAGCCGCCTAAGCTTTCCTAAGCAGGTGCTTTAGACCACTGAGCCATCCTGCCAGGCCCCTGAATCTTCTTTATGTGTAGCTTACCACTTTAAACTACTGCTTCCTAATTGATCAGCCAGAGGAGACTGAATCAAGGCAGACCCTCAGGAAGGAACTCTCACTTTCTCTCATTCCAAGCCAGTTTTCTGTTGACAGCTAGAAGGGCTGGTGATATTAGATGTGTTGGCAGAGTAAGCTGACACAACAGTCTGAAGCTAGAGAAAAAAATCAGACCAATTTACTTTTGCATCCATGTGCATAAGGCTCTCCTGTAGCTAAAGTGGCTGCATGCTTACGTGTTGTCTGAACTACTCAGTGTTAACCATTTAGGGAGTAAAATCAGATCTGACTCTGCAGAGCCAGGCTTTGTGCCATGCTGAAACACTTCATGAGAAGTTGGAAAAAGCTGTAGCTCTAATGGGTGGCAGAGCTCACTGAACACCTGAAATCATTTCACCTCACTATTTCAAAACTGAAACCTAGGAGTAAGCGTTACATGGTGGCATTAACAGTCCCTAAGCAAAATCTATTTTTTAAAATTGGGAGATAATTCATCCATACCATTATATTTAGAGAAATGAAAAAATGGAAATCATCTTACATAATCTTCTTTTGTAGATGTAGACCATCTCTCCAAGTTGGATGTGGGGTGGGTTTTTGTGGAGGTGACTCTGACAAAGTCCTTGTCCGGATTTGGACTGATGTCCAAACCTTAGTATTATTGCATTTGTAACCCAGTGTTCCCATGGATCATTTAGAAATAACAACTTTACTGAGAAACAGTTCATGCACCATAAATTTATCATGATAATATATTCATTTCAATAGTCTTTTTTTTTAGTATAGTCATTGTGTTGGTTATTTTCTCTCCTTGCTGGGACAAAATACCCAACACCCAAAATGAAGGAAGGAAAGGTTTATTTAGCTCACAGTTTGTGGAAGTTTCAGTCCATACTCAGCTGGCTCCAAGCAGAGTAGAATGGGGCAGAGGGCAGCAGCTCATTGTGGTGGAAGACAGCAAAGAGCAAAGGGACGAGTGTAGGCTGTGGCAGGTAGCAGGCCTCTCTACCCTGCTTAGCTTATATTCAGGCTATATGGCCCAGGCTGGGTGCAGCACTCACACCCATAATCCCAGCAGTATTCACTCCCATAATCCCAATGTTGGATCATGATGTAATCACAGCTTCTAGAAGCCACCCCATGACTCTGTGAGGCTTTGGAGGGACACCTAAAGACAAACTGTGGCAGGAGTGGAATTGTAATGCTACCACTGTTATGTGGTTCAAAAGATTTCATTTTACCCCACATAAACCTAACATATTCTCTCTACTTCCCGTGTATTTTTCTCAGCTTACGGCAACCATATTCTGTACTTGGATTAGCTTCTGCTGGATATTTCATATAACTAAGTAGTGTAATACGGTCCCTTTCTGTTTAGCTTCAATCACTGAGGATGACATGCTCCTGTTTTGTACATACCATGGCATGAGCTAGTGCCACATACTTCTTTATGGTTGAGAAATTTCCTATTGCATGGGTATGCCACAATTTGATAATATATTCCTTGGCTAACAGATCTTATATTGATTGGTTAGTCATTACTATAACAAAATAGTAGAGGCTAGGTGCTTACAAAGAGTGGGGTCTTACTAGGAAGGGAGGTATGGCATCTATAAGTCCAAACAGCACAGCGTTATCTCTGGGAGGGTCCTGCTTGCTATTTTACCTACTGTGAGCAGCACCACAAAGGTGGGAGTGCAGGTGACAGAGAAAGGTCACGTGGCCACACAGGAAGCTAGAGAGCAATCCAAGCGTCATGCAGAATCCCTCTCACTGAAGCCCACTCAGGGATCCCACAAGAGCCATGCCAGTGCCTTTGATGGGCATGCCCACTGGTGACTGAGAATGCCACTTCCAGCACCAGGTTCCACAGCTGGTGGCAGGGAAGCGGCTGCCCTGCTGGACCAGGCTTCTAGGAGCCCCTTGAGGGCAAACCACATCTAGACTGCAGAAGACCATGGAAGATACTTTTCACTTTTTCTCTATCTTTAATAATTCTACTATGAAAATTTGAGTACAGGCTTTATTTTCTGTCTTCAATAATCTTGGACATATACCTGACATAGGAAGCACTGAGCCATAGCTTAAATCTGTGTTCAACTTTCCAGGAAACAAGAAACCATTCTCCAAATGGCTTCACCAGTGTATAATCCCACCAGCAGTGTGGGAGCCCTGCCTCACCACATTCCCATCAGCACTGTAGGGGGCTCGCACATCACCACATTCCAACCAGAAGTATAGGGGAGGCCCTGCCTCACCACATTCCCACCAGCAGTGCAGGGTAGCCCTGCCTTGCCATGTTTCCACTATCAGGGTAGGGGGGCCCTGCCTCACTGTGCTCCCCCTGCAGTGTAGGGGGTCTCTAACCTTGCCATGTTCTGACCAACATCACAGGACTGCCTTCCACTGTATGTGTTAGCCATTCTGCTGGATACGTGCCAGCAAGACGACTGGCCTTTGTTTCCCTGATGACTCAGGAAGTTGGACATCACTTCAGGACATCTTTTGCTTATGCCTTTGAATATCTTCCCTGAAGATAAATTTCCTCAAATCCTCTGCTTATTTCTTGATTGAGTTTTCTCTGTGTTGTTGAGCATTAAAATTGTTTTTAATATCTGGATACAAGTCTCTTCTCATATAATGTGTAAATATTTGCTTACATTCTGCAAGTTGCTTTTCCACTTAATTTTGATACCCTTAAATCACAAAAACCTAAAATTTTACAAAATCCAATTTAGTTTTTTTTTTTTTTTCATTGCTTTTGTTTTGTTGTATTATCCAAGAGACCACTACCTAATGAAAATCATGAAACTTAATTTCTAAGTTTTGCTTGCAGGACTTTGTCACATGACCTCTGACATGTTCTCAATTAGGTTGCATGTGCGGTGAGGTGAAGGCCCCTCGCTGCCTGCTCTGCGTGCACGCGGTGCCAGCATCCTTGGTTGAAATGAGTGTTTCTTCTTCAACCTGATTGTCCTGGCAGCCTCGCCAAAGCCAGCTGACCATGAGTGACAGTGCAGTGATGCTCAACCCCACTTCATTTGGCCCTTAGAAGCATTGGTTTGATCTCTGGAGCTTGTTAGCTAAGTTTGGAATTGAGATGTGCTAGCCCATCCCCCTTCCTGTTCGCCATTCTCAGCCCTTTGAGCTTCCATGTGAATTTTACAATTTGACTAATGGCATCTTGAAGTTTTAAAAATGGACTTGTTGGTGTAATTTCCTTTTTACATTGTTTATGTTCTTATTGTACATAAATACAATTTATTTCTGCATATTGATCTTGTACGCTGCTACTGTATTGAGCTTCCTTATTACTTCTGATGGATCTTCTGTGGCTCCCTGTAACTGCTCTATATCTGCTAGCCTTCTATAGAGAAACTTTGATTTATCCCTGTCCAGTGCAGATGTGTCAGTTCACTCTCGTGCTTAATTGCATTGTATAAAACTCACTGTTGGATTTTAAATTTAAGTGATGAGTTTTCTGCCATTTGCTGTGCTGTGAGCTGTGGTTTTTCTAGATACTCTTTTTTACCAGTTGGAGGAAGGTATTTCCGAGTCCATCTCTGTCGGATGCTCTCATCACGTAAGCGTGCCAGTCCTGGAAGGTGCTTTCTGCTGTGGTTCAGCTGATGCCTTTCAGCCTGTTCACGCCAACCTGGCACAGGTGCACTCATGTCTCAGCGCTGATCCTCTGTTGTGAATTCCTTGACATTCTTATATATTGAGATGTGTATTGTTGTGTTCTCATACACTTGTGAATTTCCTAAATTTATTTCCAGTTTTAATCTTTGAGAACATATTTTTCATAATTTTCAATTTGTCAAGGCATGCTCTGCACCCTGGTCTGCCTCTCCTGGACACTACGCTGCAGGAACTCAGAGGCTCCACAGTCTCTTGTCTGCTGCAGTCCTGAATCTTTATCTGCTGGACGGATCCACATCTGCCTTAAAGCCACAGAATTCCAGCCAGCAGTTGTCTAGGTTCAGTAGTGTAGAAAAACATTATGTTAATGTAGTGTTTCCCCTAAAACCATCTTCATGCAATTAATTTTATACAAATTATTTACCTACACATTATAAGCCCATAATCACACTTATATAATTACTGACTTATACAGTTGTCTTTTAAGGTAGGTGAAAAAATGTTACCAAGCATATTCATATTGTCCTGTATATTTACCATGTGGCTACTTGCCCTGCTGCTCTGCATGTTTGTGTGTAGATTCCGAGCAGTGCTTCCACAACCAGCTCCCAGGTGAACGAATAGTCTACCCTTGAGTCTTAGACAGTCCAGAACTGACCTGACCATGTTCTGTGTATTTTCTACAGAACACACTAATATCATGTGCAATCTAGATATGCAGAGAAATTTTCATATCAGGAAATACTGATTGTTTAGCATTTCATTTATTCAATCTCAGTCTCTGTGAATCTGTCTCTCTTTTTGTCTGCCTGCCCCCCCCTCTCTCTCTCTCTCACACACACACACACACACACACACATTCTCTCTCTCTCTTCCTCTGAATCTTTTGTACTGTTTTAGTGTTGGCAGCAAAAACCCCCTCAGACTGTGCCTTCGATGCTTCCCCTGAAGATCTCCTAAATTCACATCTTCTTGTTTACAAACCCTTGTTCCATGTAACTATAGATCATAATTTTATTCGGCTTTCTGCCTCTGCCTAACAAGAAATCCTTTCTATTCTCTTTGAAATATGTATTATTTTTTCCTTCTGCGGGTTCACGATTCATACTTCTACCAACATTGTGTCTGTGATAATTTAAATATTTCTTAAGACGATACAGGTGTTTCCCACTGTGTCCTCACTTCCTCTGATCACCTAGTAACAGTTGCTATGGTGGCAACTTTCCTTTTAAATCTTTTCAGGACAGTCTGAGCATTTTTTTCTGTTGTGGCTCTCGAAATGTTCCTCTGCCCCAAAACATGAACTTTATTTCTGGATGCCAGAACTTGGCAAGTTTCCCATTATTTCTATAACAAACCACCAAAAGCTTAGGGATTTAAAACAGCCTGAGGTGATTAACTTACAGTTCTGTAGTCAGGAGCCTGGAATGGACCCTAGGATGCTGAATGAAAGCACTCCCGTGTCTGCTCCTCCACTGACTCCACCTCAGAGTTGCCCTTGTGCTCAGAAGCTGTCCTGCTCCTCGGCCTCCATGGCAGCCTTTGAGTCCCGCCTCCTTATTAGAGGCTGTGTACACATCGCTGTGTACAATGGGCCCATAGCTCCAGAGATTTTCCCCACCCAAGAACCCTAGATGACATCATAAATCCCCTTTGCCATTTAGGGCAACAGGAATACAGGCTCCAGGAATTAGGCTGTGCACTCACTTTGGACCGCTATTCTTTCTCCTGGAGCTCCAGTGAAGCAATGACACTTTCCCTGTCAGGGCTCTTGGTGATCTCCCAGTTCTCATTGCTCTAATGGGCCACTTTCCACAGCTCAAGTGTCTGGGAAACTCGTGGGCAGTGAGTTATCAGAGACCCGGAGGCACTCCATGACTCTCTTCTTACTGAGCAAGCATGTGTCTGCATGAGTGCTCTTCAGGTTGCTGCAAGCCTTAGTAACCCCAGCTCTGAAAGGTGGGTGGTCCTTGCTTTTGACCCTGTTCTTATGGTATGGTATGGTAAGAGAGTGGATTTTCAAAAGTCCTTGCCCTATCATTCTTAAAGATCTTCCTCTCTGATTGCACTTACATCATTAATTAGTCTCCCAGAGAGATCCCCAATTCAACAGGCACCACGTGACCCTCTCTCACATTAGTAGTGCCCTTGTGCAAGCTGGCTCTTTCTTTGGCAACGCTCTGCCCTGTGGCCATGGAAGTGGTTGCTGCCCACCAGCACAGGGAGCACAGACACCCTCAGGGGTTCCCATCTGTAGATACTGATGAAGAAATCCCTGAGACTCCGAGAGGAAGTCGCTTACCAGACTCGCAGGCGTTGTGAGGTGGATGAATTCAAGCTGTCCTGTGCCTTCAGTACCAACAGAAAAATGCTAAGGTTAATAATTTTTTTAACAAATTTATTTCCTGCCAATGGCCAGGTGGCACAGCTCCTATAGGACTTTTTCTGAGCCTTTTTATTGATAGCATTTTCCTTTGTCAGTAATCCATCCAGCGTTGCTGTGATCTGACCCAAGAATACATTTGTGTAGAAAATTGCATGCTCTTGATATTGGGCTTGGCTACATAAGCTCGGAAATTGCTGCAGAAACATCGTAGTTCACACACGACCTAAGCGGAGCGAGGGAGGCAGGGAGTGTTTATGCAGAGGCCGCAGCAGAGTCATTTCAGATGGCTCACAGTTGCATTTGTGGCTGTGAAAAAGATGGGCACAGTGCACACTTACAGCTAACCATTGTGTTGGATAAAGTGATAGGAAATAGCTTCTCATCTGACTGCCAGTACAGTGCCAGCACAGAAGAAAAGCAGTACGTTATCTAGGGAGGTCTGTATCCCACCATCACCTGAGCCCAGCTTGTTAACTACTTTTAACTTGTATAATACGCATTGAACAATGATGGATTCGAAAAAGTCCATCACTTACATGAAATAGTTCACATTATTACATAAAAGTACATAATACTTTTATGTAATGCGCAAACAAAACAACCCAAAATAAGTGATATGTTGTATACAAAGATAGAAAATCTAGAATAGAGAATAATCTTATTCATGTTGAATATTCCTTTAAATAAAAATCAATGCTAGCAGATGATATGGCTTAACGAAATCAGCGGGGTTGAAGGCGTCCCCGGAGCAGGGCGTCCCCCGAGCAGGTCAGAGGGACAAGACCTGGGGCTGACTCCCAGCATGGACTGGCAGAAGGAGAGAGAGAGCAGATAGGAGACGAAAGGAAGCCGGCAGAGGCCCCGTGGCCCCGTGGGAACATGGGCGATGACGCACATCTCACCATCCTGTGTGCCCAGGGATAGGTTATTGCCAAATGCCTTTCTGATTTGCCACATGTATCATTTTTAATTTCTCACACTCACATGGTAGACTTGAAACAGCAACTGCCTGAATTTTTGAGGTAAAAATCAAAACTTCTAATTGAATCTACTCACATGATCCAATGTATTTGATTTATAGGGAAGGCAAAACAGAGCATATGCTTCAGGGTTACTGAATAGAAAGACTTTTGGTGTGTCTCTGGCTAATAAAAGGAAGTCAATTTTATTTTCTATTGGATTTTCAGATAGACACAGACATTTTCTTTATTAGCTGAGAGATAGAGGAATTGGGATTCTACCTGACTTAAAGTGAAATAAAAGGGCTTCTTTTTACTTTTTACGGTTTTACTGTTTTCTGCTTTCCACTTTCCTCTAAGCCTCAGCTGCCTTTTCGCCTTGGAGAGAAGCACTTTCCACCACTCATTCCTTTGTTTTCAAATATTTGTGCAGTATTCATTGTGTCTGGCCATAGCAGAAGCTGGCCATGCAACATAAAAGGCTGTCAAGTCATGCGCAGGATGGGCCCCAGGGGCCAGGTGCCCCTGCCACAGGCAGGGTGAGGCTCTGTCAGGCAGCTGCCTACGGAAGAGGTCCTTATTCCCAGAGCAGAGTGGGAAAGAAGCCCCATGGTGGCATATCTGTGGCAGATCCTCATGGACAGGGGCTCTGGGGAATGGACGAGTTTGGGGCCCCAGGACACACCACAGAAGGAGGCATCTTCCTGCTGTCTTTCGCTGAGTGGGTCATCATTCAGTTTAGGACATTAAGTCAAAAGCCATTTAGATTCTGTTAACCTGAAAACAATGACGGAATTGTTTCCACTGATACTTGAATTTATTACTTCTAATAAATTTATCATGCCCTGGATCCCTGCTCCTTGTATTCTCAAGAGCTGCATTGGAAGCTACTTGCTAATACTTTGATGTGTATTTCATATTTTTGCTAAGCATTTTAATAAAAAACTAACGTTAAACTCTTGTGCTCACTACCTGAAAGATGGTCCTGAAGCTCGCAACCCCCATCAGGTCAGGGCCAGTGTGGGACTCTTCCCCAATGAATCCAGCTTGACGTGGGGCAGAACACCTCTCTGGTCTGGTGTGAATTCACTGAATTGTAAATTTGGGTCTCTTCCTCCTCTAGCAAGATCCAGCGTGACACTCTCATGATGCTGGGCAGTGGTAATGAGCCGTGGCCACATGGTACCAAGAGACAAGTAGCTCTTCAGTGTGCTGTGTGGCTGCACTGTGTGTCTAGCAGGTTAGGTGCATTCAGTGAGTTTTTGATCTATGGCAGTTTCAACCTTTAATGATTTATCAGACTCTAACCCCATCATAAGCCAAAAGCTTCTGGAGTCATTATTGAACCTTAAAATATTAACCCCAAAACATCTGCATTGTAAAACTTTCTAGAGCTAGTGGCTTATGACACTCAGCCACGGTGGTCAGCTTAGGAGCTGAGCAGTGGCTCCCAAGGCCTCACCCAGAAGAGCCATGCGTCCATCTTCTCCCTGTTGGACGCAGCTGTGCCAGGCAGGAAAACGCACTTACTGACCGAGTGCTAAAATTACAGAGAAGCACTTAGAGCATGCTCAGAACCAGGAAGGCCACACACCCTGAGAACCAGGTGCACAGGAGAGGCCCATGGGTGCTCTGCAGTCTTTCTGCTGACCCTAACCCGAGAGGCCTCCCTCCAGGCCAGGAGCAGCTGCCACCCTTCACTCTCTACTGATCTCAGCCATCAGGAGCTCATCTCTGTACATGGGAGATGAGCGACAGTCCTTTCCCAATTGGGCCCTTAGACTGTGGGGCCTGAGAGGACAGCTCAATACCATCTGTGAGAGACCACAGTGGGAACAAGTGAAGCTGGACAAGGCGGGAGGTGGCAAGACCTAGGGAAGAGTTACTACTGAAAATATTTGATGATAGGATTGCACTGGAACAAGCCTAGAGCACTACCATTTCCCAGTCGAGGGTGTACCATCTGAAATAAAAAATCAAAATGTGAATACTCTTAGCAAAGACCATGCTCATAGTCTGTCCCACACCACATAGATGTCACCTCACACTTGTTCCCTACACAGATTCCCTGCTCACGGTGTTGGTGTGTCAGAGCCGGTGTACTTGTGCATCGACCCTGGAAGCAGTCCTGTCCCTGGGCTGGGAGCTTGTGTTGAGGTCCCTGATGCTGTCAGAAACTGGGCAGTGTTGGATGGCAGTGGCCACGGCACTCAGCTATCCCTGGCTCCTGCGTGGACACAGTCTTCAGCACAGTGTTCTTAAAAGGCCACGCACCATACATAGCACAGTAGCAGCCTTTAGCTCTGCAGTGGTATTTCATCCTCTGCTCTCTAGATTGCTGTCTACTTGATTGCTCCGCTGTAATCCTCATTCTGAGGCCCATACCTTCATGTTTCTGATCATGCCCGAGGGCCTTATGCTGTTCTCCTATCTCTACACATGCTACTTGCCTTGGTCATGACATGTGAACATTGTTGTGTATCAGCAATGCATGTCTGTTGCCGATATGCATGTCGCTGATCTGAGCTCTGTGACCAAACTGTCTGCTCTGTCCCACTTCTCTCATCATCTCAGCCCCATTCTTGGCATCCTCACTCTGCAGGGCTCCAAAATGTTGATCTCTGAAGACATCACTCCTACCCACCTTTATTTCTATTCCCAACAATCGCAAGAATTTCTCTGTACATTTCCTGATGGATTAATGCCTGCTTTTCTGAAAAGCTAACCATCAAGGATCTTCTAACATTAGAAATGGAAATGGACAGTGGGAAATGTTATCAATCCAGGAACAGCTGAATGGCTTCTGAGGTCCACGTGGGGTCTGAGGGTGTCGCCAGTGGGCCTCCTCCACCAAGCGTGTCTTCTGGTTCTGTGAGTCCTTGATGCTGACTCTCACTGCTAGCTACACCATCTGCATGGAATATAGCTCATTCCATCCTGAGAACCAAAGTCCATCTGTTGGGCTCCTTTCTTTGTGCTAGATGCTAATAAGCCCAAGCTATCTATGTCATAGCAGTGACATCGATGGGACAGGCATGATCAAATGGACTTAAATATTCATTAGCACCTAATCTCTATCTCAAACCCAAGGGTCAGGCACTTTTATATTATCCCTTGCATTGCAGTAAAAGATGAGAGATCCGTTTCTCAAAGCCAGGGTAGATGAAGAGCTACTCCTTAAAGGAAATATAAGCATAATATGGTCAAAACCAGGCTGTAATCATCTAAGTAATTATTCCATTATTAAAATGTTAGGGTGTGGGGCCCAGTCGGATGGCTCAGTGGTCTAAAGCGCCTGCTTGGGAAAGCTTGGGCAGCTTCAGGGACCGTGGTTCGATCCCCGGCACCACATGGTGGGCTGAGCCGGCCATAAAAATGAGTGAATAAACAAAGGTTCTGAAACAAGAAAAAAATAAATAAAATAAAAAATTCTTTAAAAAAATAAATGAAATAAAATAAAATGTTAGGGTGTGGGTCTAGTTGTCCCCTCAAAGCCTCATGCAGTCATGGGGTGAGGACTTCTAGAGCTTGAGATTAACTCATGGTCCACTGGGATTATGGGTGATCCAAGACTGGGATTATAGGTCTGAGTACTTCTGGGATTATGGGTGTGGCCTGAGGTAGATAGTTTGGGGCAGAGAGCCTGAATGTAATGTAAGAGAGACAGAGAGACAGGCTCTCTTTCTATTGCCTCTGTTACAATTGTTGTTGTTCTGCCACCATAAACTGCTGCTCTCTGTCATGTGCCAGTCTGCCTTGGGGCTGGGTGAGTATGGACTGAAACATCCAGTAACTGTGAGTTAAATAAACCTTTCTTGCCTTCATTTTGAGTGTTGGGTATTTGTCCCAGCAATGAGAGAAGAATAACTAAGACAGAAAATCATCGTAAACAGAAGTACAGTGGAGACTGTGAAGTCATAAAGTAAAATAGAGGTTTTACTACACCAAAGGCATGTGATTGGGTCATTCTGACCTTGTGTAAAGAAGCTGTTAAGTTGCTCCTGTTCTCCAGAGGCTGGACTTCTGTCCACCATGTTGACCAGCACATACCACTCTCTGTACCCCATGCCCCACCCTGGAATCCAAGTGAGAAACAAAGACCATGTTTTGGATTTTTTTTAAATTATACACAAGGTATATAAAAATACAGTAAATATTTCAATTTATTTTGAGCACTTATTTTTAAGTATCTACATGACTTCTAAAGTACATATTTCTATAATTTTCTTTTTCAAAGGAATGGGAAATTTTAAAACAAGTAAAAGATCAGTTTCCTGTACTCGTGGTAGGCTTTAATCCTTTGTGGGTATTATGTGTGTCATTCTAAGCTTATCACGTTAAGCCATATGGCAGGCATTTCATTGCTGTGGTCTGAATTTTGCAGGCAAATCACAGAGCATCACATAAGACAGTCTTACTTCTTCATGTTCTGTGTGGAAAAGCAGCCCTGCAAGGATCCCTATTCCAAGTCCCTGAGCTTCCAACTGCAAAGCAACCAGCTATTTGCAATTCACTCTCCCAGGAAAAGCTATAATAAATCATGCCTCCTGGCACTGGAAAACAATTTCCTAAAGAACTTGCCTTTTATTTTATTCATTCTGAGGAGTACCAAAGTTGGACCTGGGAAATTCTGGGAGTCTTCTGACTTACTAGCGGAACAGGTAAAGGTCAGGAGGGTCCAACATGACTGCCGGTGCTATCTTCCATTGCGCTTCTTATTGTCTGCCTGTGACTTCCTGTGAGGGAGCAGCCATGCCCACACAGTCTACGATGGTGGTTCCCATCATGCCTTTGCAGTTCTCACTTGTTAAAGTTTGTGACCAAATGCAGAAACCATGGGACTAAAGACCTTTCAAGAAATTGTGCCTCTACAGGGTTAACAGTAATCTCCAAGGCCCCAGGAGATGGCTGAAGACACAGAATGCCAGAGGGCAGCGCATGCTTTTCTGTGTGCATAGCTGGTGCAGATGCCCACTGATTGCCATAAAGGAAGCATTTCATGACTCTTGGCATCTAAGAACTGCCGGTGCACTGATTTTGTACCTTGGGCTATATTTAAGTACAATAGCACTCACTTGCACAGAAGGACCCTGACACTACAGTAGCTGTCCTGATAAGATGACCCAGTGACGAGGAGAAGGGAGGCTGCACAGTCGCACAAACGGACGAAGCATCATCTGGGCAGGCTGGTGCTGCAAGCTCTCATCACATAACTCAGAAAGACACACAGGCTACAAATTATGTATGAAATTTCCCATTTCATATGTTTAGACTAAGCTTGGCTGCAAGTGAAATTGCAGAATGCAAGGTCCCTGATCCGGGAGCACTGCTGTGCTTGCCCAGCTGCACAGGTCGGGCGGTGAGCACAATCCCATAGCATTTTACAAATGTGTTTGCCACAGACCCTGCAGAGATGGTTGGAGTTGCATTTGCAGAAATCCTGGGCCAACAGGTCAAGACTTCAGGAGCATGCGCACAGCCAAGCCAGGACATTCCTCATGATTGTCCCTCTATGACACCAAGCACCCTGGGCAGAGTGGTCACTCTCTGAGTCCTAGAGGGTACAAGGTCTGGTTCCCAGCCCAGCTTCTTCTACATATAGGCTCGGTGAGCTCAGCTTTCCTTGATAGCTTAGGGATTCGTGACCACACTACCTGTGCATGCTGCGTGCCATGGTGCTCCTTTAGGAAAGGTGCTCTCTACAAAGAACATCAAGGAGGAGGTGGAGAGGCAGAGCACGCGAACCTTAGGGCACATCCTTGTGTGCACACGAGGATGCATGGTGCAGCGTTGCTTTGTCCAGTGGCCTCACACTGTGAAGGAGGCCAGTACATGTGTCCTAGCTCAAGTATCTAATCAAGCCCCCCTTAACCCACCCTGGAAGCTAGGCTGCATGAGTGGATGGACAACTGGTCAGCTGGTACTGCCTAGCTAAACTGAACCAGTGTGGTACTTGTTTGGTGTGGAGAGCCTAACTGAGCATTATCACCTGCCAGAAGAAGAAGAAGAAGAAGGAGAAGAAGAAGAAGAAGAAGAAGAAGAAGAAGAAGAAGAAGAAGAAGAAGAAGAAGAAGAAGAAGAAGAAGAAGAAGAAGAAGAAGAAGAAGAAAGAAAGAAAGAAAGAAAGAAAGAAAGAAAGAAAGAAAGAAAGAAGAGGAAGAGTAAGAGGAAGAGGAGGAGGAAGAAGGAGGAACAAGAAAGCTGTTAGGGAAGCTCTGTGCGGGTTTTGCTTTTTCCTGGAGGAGCTTGTCACACTGGCCTTCCTGATGAACTTCACTGTGCTCATTGGCAAAGAGCTTGGGACCTTGTTGTCACTAAAAATGGCTGCAGTTCCAACCCAGGGGAGCTCTGCTTCCTGGCTCTGAAGGAGAAGAGGGCTCACAGCTCATCCCCCTGGAGAAATTTGTCATGTTGCCTTCTTGATGGAAATGAAGCTGTCCTGGCCATTGGAGGAGCTCTGGGCCTCACTGCTCCTGAGGACAGCTGTGGTACTTTTCTGATTCTTAGTTATTTACCTTGTGGCTCTTTTCTCACTATTCTGGGAGCTCTGGATCTTACTGTGAGTGTCACTTCCTGGTTCTAGTACAGGCCCCTCAGCCTGCTCGCACAGATCCTTTGTCCTACTAGCGCAGATTTTCTAACTTGCTTCCCAGCACAGATCTGTCAGACAGGTGTGCCTGAGACACTGTCACGTGCTGTTGGCCTTCAGGTGGAATGGGGGGGGGCACTGTCATGGGCTCTGGGTCTTCAGCTGGATTCAGGCCATGGGATCCCAGACCTCAGCTGGATTCTTTGGTCTTTAGTGTGTGACAGATTTCCTGCACACCCAATATGACTTTGTGTAACTGTTACAAAATAATAGTTTATTTTATTTTATTTGTTTTTATATTTGCTACCAAATCTAACTATGCAGCTCAGACTCACAATGAGTGAGTCTGTTTTCAACCTCCCCAGAGATGGGATTATAGGCATTTAGTACCATGCCCAGTCTCAGTGGCTGGCTCAGTATGCCCAGGGACAGGACCTGCATAACTGGCATGGCATGTGGTGCTGGGGATCGAACCCTGGTCCCTGTGCTTGCCTAAGCAGGTGCTTAGTTCACTGAGCTATCGTGTCAGCTGTTACACTTTGTATCTAGTTGTCTCCCTAAAGCCACATGCAATGCTGGGTCAGGCACTTCTAGAGCTTACAACTATTTCATGATCCACTGGGATTATGGGTCTTAGTACTGCTGGGATTCTGGGTGTGAGTGCTACACCCAACCTGGGGCAAAGAACCTGAATGCAATATAAGAGAGACAGAGAGACAGACCCTCTGTCTGTTGCCATTATTGACCTGTTGCCATGTTGCTGTCCCACCACCATGAAAGGTTGCCCTCTACCCTGTGTCACTCAGCCTTGGGCCAGTTGAATATGGACTGAAATGTCCAGTAACAGAGCTGAATAAACCCTCCCTTCCTTCATATTGGGTGTCGGGTATTTGTCCCAGCAACAAGAGAAGAGTAACTGAGACACTAGCCCTAAAATAATCTTATAACATATATGTCCTGTGTTGTCTACCTTTGCAAAACCCCAAACCATGACCCCACGCGTGTGGCTCCCATACACACAATGCATTGTGGGAGGCAGCTGAGTCAGCCTTTCTCTGTGTCCACCTGGACCTTCAGTTTCTTCCTCCCCCAAGGACATTCACAGTCGCTTCTTCAGTCTCCTTGTCGAAAGCATGGCTTCTTACACAGAGCAATGGGAACAGTGAGGCTCAAGTCCTAGCTTTTTTATATTTCAGAGTGACAGAGGGAAATAATGAATACAGTCATTGCAAGTGGTGGATGCGTGATGTCCGCGGGTCAGAACGTCTAAGCAAAGGATGCTGGGAAGCATCAGAGCACGAGGCTTTCCTGCATGCTGCTAAAGAGCTGTGCCTTCTGCGCTGCGCAGAGCCAGGCCCTCCTGCCAGAAGGCTGCTGTGCGCTGAGATGCAGCTGCCTCCAAATCCATGCTTGGAGGTCCTGACCCCCAGCGCTCCAGAATAGGGCTGTATCGGGAGGTAGCCTTTAAAGAAGCAAGATTAAAGGAGGTGGAAAATTTGGGCTGTGACCCAAAAGGCTTGGGGCCCTTCTAAGGAGAAAACAGTAGGGGACAGATAGCCTGCAGGGAGGAGCAAATGAGGACGCAGAGGAAAGGGACTGCTTGCACGTCATGGAAAGAAACCTTGGGTGAATCCAGTACTGTCTGTGTCTTGATCTCTGCTGTTTAGGCCCTTGAACTGTAAGGAAATAACCTTTCAGTCCTCTTAGCCTGTAGCTCTTTGTACTGGAGCAGCAGAAGATCAGTGCGAAGTTCCTCCTGGGGGTGTGGAACTGGCCTGCAGCCCCTTTGTAACATTCTGAATAGGGCCTCCTGGGTCCAGTGTCATGTCTCTGATCACCTCAGGTTTTACTTTCTAGCCTTTGCTATCTTTAGTGAGTCTCTACATGTTAGGCAGCTGGTCAGGCTTCAGTTCACTTTCATTTCATGCTCAGAAAATTTGGAGGAAGTCAGGGCATTCTGCATAGACCATCTGCATGTTTACTTTCCCAATACTTACGGAGAACCAAAGAAAGCTTTAATGACAGCCATGAACTCAGAATCCTTTCCCAGGGCTGGAGAGGCAGCTCTGGTAGAGCACTTGCCTAGAACCCAAAGGCCCTGGGTTTGATCCTCAGCGCTGGGAGACAAACAAAGTTATCAGGTTCCTACTGGTTGGTGTAGAGCCATGACCCCAGCTCTGACACTGAGGCAGGAAGATCACGAGTTTGGGTTCAGGCTAGCTGACCTAGTATTTTAGTGAAGACCTATTCAAGATGTTAAAAAGGGGCTGCAGGTCAGCTCCATTCCAACTAAGCTAACTTAAAATTACAGAAGGATGTCAACTGTGGAAGAATATGAACTCAACCATCCTTCCCTCTTTCTTAGGCTTTTCTACAGCTTGCACCAATGGGGGAAGATCAGGCGATGCCTCCTGTCTTGTGCTATCACCCTTTGGGGATGCATTGGGATTATGGAGAGGTTGGACTTGGGTAACCACTTCTCACAGCTGTCACTGAACTCATAGTCGTTAAGCAGTTGATGTAAATTCTCCACCAAACTACCAGCTTCTGAAGGGAGATTTATGTTCTTGCCTGGGAAATATAAATAAAGACCTCACTTGAAGAGTACTTTCTTGCTGAAAAATTACAGTCATCTGAGTCTTCAGTGAGTTGCAGTCCTTTTGTGGTAGGAACTCTTTCCTGCATGATGAGGGCTGCTGCTGACCATTAGGGTGGCAGAGTCTCAAGGCAAGACAGTGGGCCCTGTCAGACAGTGGGGTCTGTCACACCACTTGACTATGAAACACTTCTTTATAGAACTGATACTGTTTGATAGCATCTTACTTACAGTAGAGCTCCTTTCAAATGTACAGTCAGTCCTCTCAAACTATACCTCTGCCTTATTAATTAAGCAGTTAATTAATTAGCATGTGTCCTTGTCATTATCTTAGTAACTTCTACAGCATGGTTCTAGCTAGCGTTAGAACGAATCTCAAGAAACCACTTTCTGAAGCAACTTCCTGTCCATTAGCTGCAGCCTGAGATTGTGACAGTGCAGCATGTCTTCAGCCTCCAGTTGTAAAGCTAGCTCTCGTTTTCTTTGCATCACATCTTTAGTTGGGTCTTCTGATAACTTCACAAGTCTTCAAAGTCATCATGAGGGTTTGAATCAGCTTGTGATATGTTAATATTGCCCTTTTGACCTTCTCCTATGGATCAATGCTTTTGGTGGCCTTTGGAATGTCTTTGCCAATATCTACAAGAGGAGTCACTGTCTAGGACAGCTGTGGTCTCATGAGTTGGTTTTCTTAAATACAGCACAATAGAAACTTGAAACTGGAGCAACCCCTTAATCAGTGGGCTGCAGCGCAGGTGTTATCTTAGAAGCCGTGAGAACAGCCCCAGTTCACGGTGCATCTCTGTCGGAGCTTGCACGTGGCCGGGTGTATTGTCAGAGCGCAGCCAGAGTCCAAGTGAGTCTCTTGCTGAGCAACAAGTCTCAGCAGTGAACTCCAAATGCTCACTAAGCTGTGGATGCATGTGCTGTAGTCTCGGCTGTGCTCCATTTTTAGAGAGCAGGGAGAGTAGGCTGAGCACAGTTGTTGAGGTGCCTAACATTTCTTGGAATGCTGAGTGAGCACAGACTTTGGCCTGAAGTTATTTTTTAATTGCTTTAAGAAGGGAGTCAGGTCTGTTCTCTGAAACTTTGAAGACAGGTGTTGACTTTTCCTTGCAAGCTGTGAAGGCTTAGATGCCATCTTCTTCCAGGACGAGGTTTCCTCAGTTATCTCAGTGGGGCCTCCTTAGAGTAGTTTCCAGCAGCTTCTACGCCAGCACTCATGCCTTTACCCACACTTTCAGGCTGCAGAGAGGACTTCTTCCCCTAAGTGTCATGAAATGATTTCTACTGGCTTCAAGCTTGGCTTCTGCAGCTTCTAACCCCCTGTGCAGCTGAAGAGACTTGGACTTTCACTCTGGAATAGGTTTAAATTTGAGAAAATATTGAGGTTCATTGGATCTTCTGTTTAGACCACTCAGCTTTTTTCTATCCGCTTGTTTTTTTTTTTTTTTTCTTATCATCATTCTTATCATTTGCATATTCATTAGAGTAGCAGTTTCAACTGCCTTTGAAGCGTTTCCTTTGCCTTTATAAGAAGACTGCATTGTGCCAAAGCCTTAGCCTTCAGGCTGTCTGGGCTTTCCGCCTGTCATCCTCTCTCAGTTTAATTATTTCTAGATGCTGACCTAACATTGTGACCGATTTGTGGCTCTTCCTTCCACCTGAACGCTTAGACACCACTAAGTGGCCTATTTTTTAATCCTTTTGTGTGTCATGGAGAGGGAGGTCCCAGGGGGGACAGGGCAGTGTAGCTGCCATGGGGGCAGTCAGAATGCACATGCTTATCAGTGGAGCTCAGACCCTCACGTGAGAATGACTCCTCACAACACAAGGGAAATAGTGACACCAAAGGTCGCTAATCACAGGCAACCATAACAGGTGTAATGATAGTGAACGTGTTTGTACTATCACAAGAACCACCAAAATGCAGCACAGGGACATAAAATAAAACTTGCTCTATTCAGGTTTGCCACAACTTTTCAGTTGTTAAACAAAGACTCCCTCCCCACCCATATTCGGTATCTGCCAGGTGCAGTAGGTGAGGTCACCTAGGTGAGATGTGCCCCACTGTTGTCCCCTCATCCTACCAAGCCACTGAGCAGCACAATCAAGGCTGAGCATGGACCTGCTGCCGGGTCACAGCCAGCCACCCAGCAAGCCGAGGCCAGCGCCTGCAACATACCTGATTCTGTGCCTCAGGACACAGCATTTTGGTGGCTCCGTGCATCCTCTGATGTGCCGGGCGGGAGGGCCCTGGACAGCAGACCTTTGCCGGTGGCTGTTTAGGGCAATTCTCTGCGGCAGCTCTCACTGGTGATTCCCTCCTTCAGATGCACATCCTAGCCTATCGTGGAAGCTCCTCCTCACAACTCACATGTTTTGTCCACAGCTTGAAAGCAGTTGTGTGCTGCAGAGGGCTCTGGGGTTAGCGATGGGTGTGGGCAGCAGCAGTGCCCCAGCAGAAGCATCTGCCTTCTGGCTGCTCCTCCCATGCTCTGCATACTGTTCATACCCCTGCTCCAGGCCTCCAGGTGCACTTCTCCTCTGACAGAGGTGCAGAATTGCCTCTCAGGGCCCTCGGGAGTCCACCGCCCTCCCTCCCACACCTGGAAGGACCACCATGGCGGTGAGCATGCATCCTCCAAGGGCAGCCTTGCCTGTGAATGTCCTGGCTCAAAAGCATCAGGCCTTGGGCTCAGGCTGTACAACTCCATGTGGCCCAGACTTTTTCTAAGGAGTCCATGCTTGCTGTTGCCCCAACAGCTCACCTCCTCCCGACAAGCCAGCCTCTTTGTTTCCACCCACTCCTGGGTTTCTCAGCATCACTTTCCACAATACTCACTTCTGCTTCCATATTTGCTTCAGGGTCTGCTGTTGGCCCTGAGAGGCTTGACTTGCTGAGCACACATCACACGCATGGTACTGTCGTGGAGAGGACACTGCATGTATAGGCCAGGTTGGTATGAACAGATGCCTTGCTTTAGGTTCAAGCAGGACTAGTCTGTGACACACATGTGTGTGCTCTGTTTTCTGGAAGAAATAGTAGGCCAGGAAGCCTGCTAGAGAAGTGGGGTTGGAGGCAGAGAGGGGAGGCAGCTGACAGCAGGTCACAGCTAGCCACCTACCAAGGACACTCACAGAACCAGCCTAACCCTTGTGCTCTAGGGTCCCTGCTGTCATGCTACAATAGCAACTCCATGGGGGGCCCCCACTGCAGTGGACCTGTGGCCTCTGGCCATCCCACCAGGAAGCAAATCAGAAAGTAAGGTCCAAAGAAATGAGCAGATGCCGGGATTTGGTTGTGAGTTGTGAAGAGTGGCAGGGTGGGGTGGGATGCCCAGAGGGCTACAGTCTACCGAGTTCTGTAAGAAGCTGCCCCACAGTTGTCCAAGGTGATGCTAGCTTGCATTCTCATGGGAGAGTGTGACAGTCCCAGTTGGTCCACTTGGCTTTGTTAAGCGTTTAATTAGAGCCCTTTGGTAGATGGGTGGTGGTTTCCCTCTCCTTTTCCTTTTAATCAAATTTAATTTTATAAAATTAAAGAGGAAAGCAAGAACAAAAATCAGAAACAATGACAGAAACAGTAACACACAACAGTGCATGTGTTATAGATTCTCAGAACAAGAAGAGCTGATTAACAAAGGTTGATATATTGTCTGTTTATCATCAAATCTGTTGCTCAATTTAACAGATACAGTTATGTAAGGCTACAACTGTTCCTTCTTTGAGGTTGGATAAGCTTACTATCACAGACTACGTAAATCACTATGTATCAAGGAAAACGTGGTGTCTGCCAAGAAGAAGTTGTTGAGTTGTACAAATTCACCAAATTGTCCCTCATGCTTAGTGGTTTATGTATTCTGTGGTAAGTTTATCCTATCTCAGAGACGGAACAGGTGTATCCACATTTACTTACTGAAGATTTTCATCATTAGGTTTTGCATACAAATCTACTTTAAATTATATGAAGCATTTTTTTTTTTTTTTTTTTTTTTTTTTTTTGGCAGTATCAGGGATCAAACTCAGGACCTTGCTCTTGCCAGGCAAGCACTTATTGCACTAAGCTATCTCCCTTGCCCCTATATATGAAGCAATGTCAAGTTAAATTTTGGATACCATGTGAGGTACAAACGACAGCTCACATTTGTTAAATATATATATATAATTCCTGGGCTGGGGAAATAGCTGAGTAGAATAAGCCCTTGCCTGGCAAATGCAAGGACCCAAGTTCAATACCTGGTTCCAATAATAATAATAATAATAATAATAATAACAACAACAACAACAACAATAATAATTCCTTCAGCCATTGACTCATCTTGGCCCCTCTATTGTACCTCAAAAAATACCTTCACAAATGAAAATCAGATGTACAGAGCCTGAGCCGATGTTCACAAATCACATAATCTGGTAATGGGCTGATGTGTAGAATACACTTGAAGCATTAAAACACTAAGATTGGAATAGACATTGCAGAAAAAAATGGCACACAAACAGTCAATAAATACATGGAAAGATGCTTAGCACCAACACACAAAAATACAAATAAGAAGGATGAGTTGATTCTTTTTATTTCTTACATAAAAGAAATTACCTGATACACATGGAGAAGATAGCATTGAATCCAAAATATGTAACCAATAATAGAAAATGATTGCAGTAAATTTAAACAATGGAATTATCAGGAAACTATCATTTTTAGACACATTATTTATATTTTATCAGTTATCTTTAATATATCTTCATTTGTTAAGAAACTAAACCCCAACAGTGTTAGAACTAATAGAACATAGCATCACAATTACGAATTCAGTGGGTGAGTTTGACAGCAGTGCTACACCTTGTACCTAAATGTCCTCCTAACCCTATGAGGTTGCACTGGGCTTTTCAGGGGTAACTGCTGCACTGAAAGATCATGATGCTCAGAGAAAATGCTGAGACCAAGGGTGTTCGATTACTAAGTTAGTCTACTGGCTGGTTTATCATAATGCTAGGTTGAATTAAGGGTGCCCTACCCTAGCTGCGAGTGCTGCCTGCTTTAAGAGCATGTAGCGGGGGACCAGTGAGATAGCTCAGCGGACTAAAGCACCTACTTGGGAAAGCTTAAGGAAGCTTAGGCATGCCTTGCCAGCCGCGCCCCAGGGCAAGCTGAGCCGGACAAAGTCCAGGCGTGGTGACACACACCTGTAATCCCATCACTGGGATGCTGAAAGTAGGAGGATCATTATGAGTCTGAGTTTCATAGTGAGACCCTGTAACAACCAAATACATTTAAAAGAAGAAGAATATGTAGAAGAACAGACAGAGCGCTGATGTTGTCATTGCTGCTGCTGCTATTTTGCTGCTTGGCTGCCTTCTGCCCACCAGGAATTGCTTCTCCTCTGTGATGTCACCCTGCCTTAGAGCTGGCCAACTGTGGTCTGAAATCTGCAAACCTTGACCGAAATAAACCTTTCCTCTTTAACCTTGGGCATTTGATGTTTTGTCTCAGCAATGAGGAAATGTAACTAAGACAAACATATAGTATACAATCAAGTAAAATAACCCTGTAGTGGGATATGGCTTATGGGACATGATGTCCAGGATTAATCTCCTAGTGCCAAAGATAGATCAAGCAGTGGAAGAAATTAATCATCCAAGAACTTGGAGGCTGGAAAGGAAAACCAGGCAATAGGCCAGAGCCAAACCTTGAAATAGCAGTGGCTGAGGATTTTCTAAAACTGAAGACATCTACCAAGCCACAGATTAAACAATCTATGTGAGCAACCAGTAAAACTGATGTATAAATAGAAAAGCCACACACGGACAGATCGAAACATCCCTCCCGAAAACAAAAGAAATGGTTAAAGGAGAAAGCCTTGGAAGCAATTAGAGGAAATGCCAGCTTCTTTTAGAGCAGAGACTGGACTGACATCTGACCTCTCGATAGAAAAATAAAGTACAACACAACCATAAACTCCTCAGTGATAAAAGTTTCTGAAAATACAGAAAGTGAGTTAGTTACTTAATTAGTCAGTTAACAGTACTGTGAGTTGAGCTTGGGGCCTTTGGACTGGGCTATACAGCAGCCTTTTTTAGTTATTTAATTTTCAGCAGGGTCCTGCTAAGTTGCCCAAACAGGACTCGTACCTGCAGTCCTGCCTCAGCCTCTACCATTCCTGATTACAGGCACATAACACCATCCCTGGAAAATTTGTAGGCTTTTTTATCTTTTATATATTTGGTACAGGGTCTTGCTATGAGGCTTGAACTCACAGTGATCCTCCTGTCTCAGCCTCCCCAATGCTAGGATTATAGGCATGTGCCAGCATGCCCAATTTCAGTGGCTGGCATGGCATGCCTGGAGTTCTGGGGCTTGCACAGCATGCAGAACTGAGGATCAAATTTGGGTCCTTGCACTTGTGAAGCAGACACTTAGACTGCTGAGCTATCTCCTCAGCCAAATGTCTAGAATTTGAATGCAAGCAAGTGATACTACAAAAACAGAATAAAGAAACTTTCAGGAAAATAATGACCAAGAAGACACCTCATCTACATACCAAACAGAAATATTGTGAGCTTAGCAGAAAGAAATCACCCTAGCAAGGAGTATTAAGAGGTGATGAAGTGTAAAGATTATGCAAAAAAAAAAAAAAAGGTAAATGTACTGGGACCTAATTAATACTGTCTGGACGAATCAATAACAATGCACTTTGTAAATTTAAGTGAATCAAGGATTCGAAGGCATGAATATGATGCTGTCCAAAGTGAGCAAGACTAACCCAAGTGAAAGTGGTCCTGCAGGCTTCCATTACACAAAAATAATGAGAGCACACTGAGCATCACGAGGTCATGACCACTCAGCACACTTTATGGACATTTGTAAGACAACTACTAAAGGAATAAAAGATGCTGTCTAGCTTCAAAGCTCATAGAAGAGGGAGGCACACTGACGAAGCCTAGCCTGTCTAAAGGAAGGTGGAGAACTATGACAGCCAAGTAAAGACAGCAAGTTCTGGCCCAGCCTGAGCAGCTCTGTGACTTAGCAAGATCTTGTCTCAGAGTAAGAACTGGATTGTGATGTGGCTCGGCACAAGGCCCTGGTTCAAGCCACAGCACTGACTTCAGAATCAGCATTGCTAGCACTGGGTGATAGCTCAGTAGAATAAGCACCTGCGTGGCAAGCACAAGGTCCACACTTCAAGCCCCAGAACCGCAAAAAGAAAAAAAGGATGTGTGTTGCTGCTACATAGAAATGTGTGTTGCCTCACCTCCTCAGACCATGCTGCATTTCCTTTCCTTCTTTCCAGAGCTCCCCTCCTCCAGGGATTCTTCAGGATTTTTCATAAGCAAGATCATGTTTCTTTGTATACAGCTCATTTTACATCTTTCTTGCAATCTGGGTGTTGTTGCTTCATCTTATTGCCTAATAGAGTAGCTACACGTGCCTATGACATAGTAAATAGACTTGGTAAGAGTGGCTGTCCCTGCCTGCCACTGCCACTGGCAGTGCTTTCTCATGAAGTGTTTCTATTGTACGGGACACAGGTTTCTGAAAACCCTCCTCTGTCTTCTCGTCCTTTAGTCTATCAGGCTAGTGCACTGCGCCCACGTACCTTAGGGTATTAGCTATCCACTGGAGAATGGCGTTACCACACACAGAGTGCTGCAATGACTACACACCAGCTCAGAGCCCAGAACTGGACTCATCTGTCTGAGGAGGGGGTGGTTGTGTCATCTGCTCAGGCCAACACCAGAGTCAGCCAACTGTGTCCTCATTCATAACTGGGGATTCCACAGGTTGGGTGCTGTGGGCAGAATCCAGCTTCTTCTGGGTTTAACATCAAAGTCCCCTTGTCTTGTGGTTGTCAGGCAGGGTCGGTCTCAAAGACTCCGGGGTCTTCAGTCAGACTCTAGCTCTCGACCTCCTCCGTACACCAGCAATACAGAATCTCTGCCATGTTGGACCCTGTTCACTTTTCAGTCTGTCTAATTGTTATCTTGGGAATACACGGAAGAGACCACTCTGAAGGGCTCCGCGTGGTTATGTTCAATGCGTCTCGTCCCCTCCCTACCTAAGGCAGACTGATCAGTAGCCAGAGCTGCCACATTTCTTTAGCTGCATGAAGTAGCAGAGTGTTAGGAGTAGCACAGGATATGGAAGTATGCAGCCCAGAACCCCTGCAGCCTGG
>PVJA010021889.1:0-35105 GCA_004027025.1 Myocastor coypus
AAAAATGTGTAACTGCTTTTATCACATTCTATAAAGATTTGCCGGGCGTGGTGGCTCACGCCTGTAATCCCAGCACTTGGGAGGCTGAGGCAGGAGGATCGCTGCGAGTTCGAGACCAGCCTGGGCTACAAAAGTGAGCTCAAAGCCAGCCTCAACTGCACAGTGAGACCCTGTCTCAAAAAGCCAAAAAAAAAAAAAACATTCTATAAAGATTTATTAGGCTATCAATGATTGACAGAAAATACCAATTTCAAGCTAAGTCTAAGATGTTTGACATTCAGAAAGACAGTGATGTTAAGCTCAATTACCTATGTTATAGAGCAATAGTATCATGAAGCTTCTCTGTTGGAGGGCTGAGAATGTAAGTTAATAGACCAAAAATTGGAGAAAAAGAAGGGCTACGAGGATAGCCAACATTTTGGCTCTAGCCCTTCAAGGTCATCCTATAACTCAGTGATGTTCCAAATTTTCTTCTTTTTTTTTTTTTTTTGTCTTTTTGAGACAGGGTCTCACTATGCAGTTGAGGCTGGCCTTGAGCTCATTTCTGTAGCCCAGGCTGGTCTTGAACTCGCACCGATCCTCCTGTCTCAGCCTTCTGAGTGCTGGGATTACAGGTGTGTGCCACCACGCCGGCCTTGTTCCAAATTTTCTAGTCAAGGAGATTATAGGACTTCAGAGGAAAGGGATAAATGAAGTATAGTGTGTCTAAGGAAAGTCACATGGAGAAAAAATATTCAGGCTTTCACAGAAAGTAAGCTGGACAAGCAATGGCCATGGCTCATTCCGATGGCTGACACTGACAACAGTTCTACAAAGCACTGTACATGGTTCCAAAGTTAACCCTGAGGGGGTTTGACCTTGGAAGATACAAAAGATCAATGTTTTGTTATACAGGTCTTGTTTTAACTTGCCCTTGATTACCTAGCAGAAAAGCTTAATTATGAGGCATAAAACACAGAGCTGGACTAGTATGATGAGCTGTAAGAGGCTTAAATCAATAGCCCTCAACATTGCCAGTTTCACCAGGAACCCACTGCAATTATGGAACATTGGACTATGTATACAACTAGTTCCTCTCAGTTCAAAGAGAAAAAATGTTTTCTTTTTTTCTTTCCTTACCAATATCTATCAGAAAATTTATCATGTCTACACCCTGTGCTTTGTATAACTACTATGAGGACAATAATATGCAATGTGTCAATTATTGCTAATATACTACTAACGTAGTTTGAAACTATCATATTGTTATTTCTTATTAAAAATAATAATAAATAAATAATAAAAATAAAGATAAAGATAACATGAGGAATGAAAATTTTAAATCTTAGAGCAGAAATTAATGAAATCAAGACTAAAATATAGCACAAAAAAGAACAGAAGAACTATTTATTTGAAAGAATAAGCAAAATAGACAAATTGCAGCTAACTTACAAAAAAAGAGGAAAATTTCTATGTTAATGCAACTGGAAATGAAAAAGATGAAATCTCAAGATATCACTGAAATCTTTGAAGACTTATACTTCAATAAATTGGAGAATCTTGAAGAAATGGATAGATTCTTACAACAATATGAATTATTAAACTGAACCAAGAAGATACAAAAAAGTTCAATTATCTAATAGATGACATGAAATTGAGGCAGTAATAATAGTTTTAGTTTAGTTTTTCAATTAATTTATTTATTTAGTTTGTATTTTAGGGAAGTGTCTACAGGGTGTTAGGGTCTTACTACTAGATTGAATTCATAGTGATCCCCCTATTTACAGCTTCTCAAGAGCTGGAATTACAGGTACCTGGCACCATGCCCAGTCTCAATTGCCATCTCAGTGTGTCCTAGGGGTGGGGCTGGCATGGCAGGCCCTGGGATTTGAACCCCTAGCCCCTGTGCCTTCTTGCAGGTGCTTTAATCTACTGAGCTATTTGGCTGGCCCTATAATAATTGAAAAAAAAAAATCCTAACAACTAAGAAATGCCCAGAACACAATGGATTTACCTTCAAATTCAATAAGATATTTAGGGAGACTTTAGTGCCAATACTCCCAAAACTCTTTAAAGAAAAGGAGTACTACCAAACTTATTCCTGGAGTGGGGGTGGGTTGGGGGTGGGGGTGGGAGTGGGGCCTGGGAAGTTAGCTCAGTAGAATAAGTGCTTCCCTGGCAAGCACAAGGGCATGAGTTCAATCACTGGTTCTGAAAAAAAAAAAATAAATAAATAAATAAAAATTAAATAAGTAAATAAATAAATAAATAAATAAATAACCTTGTTCCTGGAAGCTAACATTACCTTGACTCCAAAACCGAACAAGAACTTAGCTATAGGCCAGTCTCACTAAGGACCATAGATGCAAAGATCCTCAAGATATTGGTAAACAAAAGGCAATGAATCACTGAAATTATTAACATGACCAAGTTCTTAATTACAGTTTTAGATCCCTGACAGATTTCTCAATCTTGTTCTCTTTTTGTTGAATATCAAGCACACTTATCTTGAAGACTAAGAATTCCAATACCTAGCACTTGAATGGGAATGTTCTATTACATGTTTTTCCACTAAATTAGTTTCAGAAACTACTAACCAAGTGTTCCAGTTTTTTTTTTTTTTTTGTCATGTAATCCATACTGTGTTTGTAAATTTATCTGTCGAATTCATTTGAAGTTTATTTTTTTTTCTTTTTTTCTTTTTTTTTTTAATTTTTATTTATTATTTTTATTCTTGTTTCAGAACCTTTGCTCGTCTGTTCACTCATTTTTATGGCCAGCTCAGCCCGCCCCGAGGGCAGGACTGGCGTAGCATGTGGTGCCGGGGATCGAACCGTGGTCCCTGAAGCCGCCCAAGCTTCCCCAAGCAGGCGCTTTAGACCACTGAGCCATCCCGCCGGGCCCTTCATTTGAAGTTTAGAGTATTACTTTCCTCTAGTGAGGATTTACATTTCCTTGCTTCAGTGTGAGGTTCACTAATAATACAGGTCTATCCTAGTTCAGTTTCTTAGACTATTACCATCCGAAGTGGGGGAAGGAAGCTCAAAGTGTATTCTTTTTCTCAAAATATATCCATACAAGATCTCAACCCAAAGAGGCAGCAGTGAGACGGACTAGCCACTACATATATGTGTATTAAATTACAACTTTTCCTTTTAGCTTCAAAAGACTGTGAAAGGCTTTAATTTGCTTCTCAACTAAGTCACGGACATTCTAAATTCTAGGATCACTTTTATGGTTTCTTCCTTTTTTGATTTTCATTTTTATTAGTACATGTTTTAGTACATAATGATTACATTTGTAACATGTATATAACTTCATTTGAAAAAGATCTATTTTTTCTGTATTGTATTATCTATCTTTTCTTTTGCTGTTTAATTTATTTTTATGTTGGACTTCTCATATACAGAAATTGCAATATTTGAGCTGTATGTCTGATTTATTTCACTCAACATCATGTTCCCAAGGTATGTCTATTTTCCTACAAATGACTCAAGTTTGTCAATCTTTTATAGTACAGTCACATTCCATTGTATATAAATGCAACATGTTCTTTGTCCATTTGGTTTTTGACAGACATATGGGTTACTTGCAACATTTAACTATTATGGTGTGCAGATATAAACATGGCTGTGCATGTATCATTATAATATATCTTTAAATTTGTAGGGGAGATGCCTAAAAAGTTAATTGCTGAATCAAATGGAATTTCTAGTTTTAGTTTTTTGAGGATTTTCCATACTGATTTCCATAGCAATCATGCTAGTTTACATTTGTACAAACACTATAGAAGTGTTCCTTTTCCCCTTACAGACTTACTACATTTGTTATTATTTGATATGTTGCAAATAACCATTGTTTTTGGAATGATAGGTTCCAGCGCAAGTGCAAACTGCTAAATTATTATGGTCCTTATCCAACATGGCTGAATTCACCAAAACAACAGATTGTCTTCCCAATGACCACTTCCTGCTTTTCACTCCAGCCCTGGATACAACTTCCTGTTACTTTTTCTGCACACACAAGGGAGCTTCCAATCAGCTCCTTTTGTGTCAATAAACCTGCCCCTCAAACTCTGCCCCTGGCAAAAGTCCATAAAGTCTCACTCTGCCTTTCTCAGCTCAGAGGATCTCCCCATCTCCCTGCCCTTGATCTTCTCCATGTCTTCAGAGTTGACAAAGGCTCCCCGCCCCATTTTTATTTCTGCTTCTGTGCTGTACTGCCACCCCTGCTGCCGCCACCATCGTCACCACTACTGATAAAACTTAACAGGAATAGGAAGATATCTCAACATCTCAGTCTCTAGAGACTAGCAATGTTGCTATTGCATTTCGTTGCCTTCAGAATGTGAGAAATGAACTTATGGGTAAGCCATCGAAATTGTAATATTTTGTTGTAGCATCCTGAACATATTAATACATGAAAGTCGTTGCTAACAATTAATTTAAGTATATGCATATATCTTCCAAACTAATGGTGGGGTGGTTGGAAAATAAAACAGTAAAGGAGACTAAAGAGACATAAAATAGATTGAACATCTCAAAAAACAATAAGATAGCTGCTTAAAACTAGTAATTATCTTCAGAAAAAAAGTGTAAAAATTTTAAAAAGCTCACAAAAATCTAGTCTTAAATGTTTACATAGTGTAGGCACAATATTAGGAAGAAAGCCTTTTGGACCCTTGTAAATACTAGAGTAGCAAGCAGGAGAAACTTGTGTCCTCATTTCAATGTAGAAATAGTGAAAATTTAATAACACAGTTTCGTTAAGGATTGAACAAAGGGCTAGACTGAACATTTGATGTACTTGGTTTCAGCTGTGTGTCTGATAGGCCTTTCCTATTATCTATTCAAGAGCAATCATACCGAAGGGTGGTGCTGGGCCCTCGGGGGCAACAGGGTGGCACATTGCCTCAGGGATCTTGTTGGGCACAGGACTGTCAAACCCAAAAAGTAGTGCTTTTGTTTCAAAAATTGAAACTCTGATGGAAATCAATCTAATACTTAGTTAAGCAAATACATCTTCTCCCCACACCTTTTCTGACCAACTTCATGCTCAGGATTTTGGAGGTGGGGTTTGAGGAGACTCACATGACATCAGATGGTCAAGAGATGGAAAAAGAGGCTGAATGTGGTGGTGCACGCTTGTGACAGCACTTGGGAGGCTGAGGCGGGAGGATCGCTGACAGCACTGCTGAGGCTGAGTCCCAGGCTGACTGGGCTACAAAGTGCGTTCAAGTCCCACCTGAACTACCTAGTGAAACCCTGCCTCAAAAAGACAAAAGAAAAGAAAAAAAAAAAAAAAAGATGGAGCCAGTGTCTGCTCTTAGACAAGTCAAGAAAGCTCAATTTTATCAGCGAGGTTGGGGTGACCCTGCCTCTCTCACAGGCTGTGGTAGGATTCCTGCGAATGAAAGCACTTTTGCCTCTCACACGGAGTGTTCCTTTCCAATTGTTGTATGTGCTTAGGCGAGCACTTAAAACCTCTGAGATGACCTAGTCTAATATTTCCATTTTGCGGATGAGAAAATGGAGGCAGAGAGGGCAAATTCAAGCTGGCTGACCTTAGGTAAATTGTCTAATGTCTCTGGCCTCAGTGTTCTCATCCGTAAAATGGAGATGCTAATACTAGCCTTGTACAGTTTTTGCAAAGATCGAATGAAGTGTAGGAAGGATTTGGTTTTCTGTAGCCTTTTACTTCCTTGCAGCAGCTACTATTTTCAAATTATTATTGTTATTATTATTATTACTACTACTATTATTATTCTTTGTGTAGTGTTTGAAAAATTGTTCCATCCTGAGGTATTAAGAGCTGGCGGGCTGCAGGCATCCAGTCATAAACTGTGGGGTTGGTGGGCTGTCCTGGGGAGACCTTCCTTATGGGGTCAGGTAGAGTTCAGTGAACTCGCAAAGAAGCGTGATTTTAGATGCTTCCAAGATACATCCACTCATCTCCTCTCCGCTCCCCCTGTCTGTTATTAAACTGGTAGTTTTTACAACATCAATAAAGAACTTTCCTACCCAATTACCCCAGACAATAGGCTGAAAAGCAGTTTCGACTATGAAAACTTCGTGTTGGGTTCATTTAGATTGTTTTGCTGTGTCAAATCCTCACTTGAGTTCAAAAGTTCAGCTGAACCATGAACTTTGTAATTTCACAGCAGGCAGCTCTACAAATATGGTGCAAAGTGAAAAAAACATACAATATTTCAGGTGGGCTTGTCATGTTGTGTATAATATAGCTAGGAACGGGTATATGTCAAATTGTCCGTAATTTTCAGAGCACACTGACCTACCAAAAAGAAAAAGGAAACAAAATTAAACCAAACTGTTCCTTGAGTTACCTGACCTCAGATGCTTCCCAGGGAATTCACATGCAGTGACTAATCATTAGGGGACAAACTAAAGCCAGTAATCTTCTTAATAAATTGTGAAGTCTTGTATACCTCTTAGTTTTACTGGTGGCTTTTCTGCCTGTCTGGAACAGGCAGCATATCAAAACAAAAGGGTCATGACTTTATGTATTTGTTAAACTTAGAATCCACGTTCCCATATAACTCAGGCTTGATTTGACCTGGTTACACAAGTGCAGGTGGGGCCAGAGTTTCACAGGAACGAGAACAATGCTGTGTTTTCGCTAGTCTATTAATACACACACACACACACACACACACACGCGCGCACACACACACACACACACGCACACGCACACACACACACGCTCAAAAACTCCTTGTTTTGTAAGTCTTATGACTGACACCAGTTTGTGGGTAAAGCAAACAAGATAACAGACTCTTATGGGTTATGGCATCTTTCTCTTTGGTCCAGCTTGATCTTCAGATCCTTGAAGGGAGATTTCACAGTGCCTCGACTCAGTCCACCTTTGCTAAGTTTGCCATTCATTGGCTTCTGTCTTGCAATGTGTAAAAGTGAAGGCAAAACTTGAGGTAGACAGCTTGAGGATGGGAGGGGCTGGGCCATGCAAACTGTTCTCACACAGCAGCTGTTTATCTTCTTGGGCTGCAGGATCATGAGAGGAAAGCTGTGCTTGGCCGTTTGTGGAAGCGAAGAGGAAGGGGATGGGGTGAGAAGGTCAAGTCCTGTGACTGATGGTTCCCGTGAGTTAAACAGGACTAGTTTTTCTTGCCTTGTGTCTCAGAAGTTGATGAGGATTTTAGCTCTAGCTACTGAGGGCTTCTTATAGAAACCCCGCAGCAGAGATGACCCTCTGCCATCCAGTGGTCTTTAATGGTCTTTTTTCATATGGAAGGTCCTGTTCAGTTCAGTCAGGAATTGATGAAACCCTCCTTTTTTTCTCTGGTATAAATCATTGCAGTAAATGTTCTGCCTCCGACTGAGAGGCGTGGTGATGAAGGGAGCGAGAGCGGAGTGAGGCTATGAAAGTGGGTTGACCTAGTTAAAGGTGGTCTGTCTTCCTGGTGGGGTATGAAGCCAGAGGAAAAACAAGATTCACCTCTTTTGTGGCTCGATGAACTGGGCTGCTCAGCTTTTACAGCTCTGTTTCTGGTTGACCTGCCCTGTATAGTGGGACTGCGTGTCTCCTGATGAGGCCAGGACAGGAGGAGAGTTGGTGGCATTCTTTTAAAGGGCTTGTAAGATAGTGAATAACGACAGGAGTTTTTGTTCATTCAGAAGGCATTTAGAGAAGCCCACTTTAAGGGAACGAGGGCTGGGGGCTGCTCGGTCAGGAGGAGGTCGGGTGGGGAGTAAAGGAGACTTTGGGAGGGTAAACCAAGAGGTAAGAGCCTGGAGTAATGTGTGGCAAAACAGTGAGCAGAGGAAATGGGTCCTCAGGAAAAAAAGTCCCCGTGGCAGTGACTTCAGCATAAGAGAGAGATGCTGTTTGGTGGTAGAATGTTCCCCTAGCAGGTTGAAACCCCAGCATGATCCCCTGCCCCTCAAAGCAGGAAGACATATAGGAAACTAGGACAGAAACAACTTCTATACAGTTAAGAAAGGCTGAATTCAGAGCATATTTGTGCAGCAGAGCACATTTGCTGTTCAGCAGAGATGGGCAGGAGGAAATAGCACTTGAAAGGCAAAATAAAATGTCTTCCAGGCTCAGGAGATAGCTCAGCAGTTTAAGTTCCTGCTAAGTCCTGAGTTTAATTCCTGGTACCACATTTGTTCCAGGCTTGAAACGCTAGCCGTGCCATGCTGGTCCTAAAACCAGACGCGGTGGTGCACACCTGTAATCCCAGTGCTGGGAAGGCCAAGACAGGAGGACCACTGTGAGTCCAAGCTGCATAATGAGACCCTGTACTAAATAAAAAAATAGATAAACATTTTTTATAAAGTCTGACTTCCTGCTCAATGTGGATCTGTGCTAGGTCCCTGTGCTTTCCTTGCTGTATGGATTTAACTCTCTATTAACTTTTAAGACCTCTAACAGCCATCTAAAGGTCACCATCTCTACCAGTTCTTGTCATTTTCCCAGTGTTATATCTGTACCATCTATTTCTGTTAGCTCTGATCCCCATAGTACACTGAAAGTGTTTGCTATACGTGGACTTTATAACTGAGGAAACTAGGGCCCAGAAATTAGATGATTTAACTGAGTACCCTTGTCTAAAACTTGGCAGGGAGGGTCTGGAAACCAGCTTTTCTGATTACTATCACCTTAAAGGGCAGGCACCTTATATGAGTCCTTCAATGGTGCAAACAGAGAAAGCTGCCTTTGTAGAGGCTTCAAACCACCAGGAGGACCACTCAGGCCTGTATGTGTGTTTTCTGGGATGACTCTGAGAAGTCCCAGGCTGTCTTGGGTGATGTCCTGAGCCAGACGGCCTAGGCATCTCTTCTATAGCCACCAAAAGACTAGTTCTGAACTTAGATTCCTATCCAATAGGCCAATGTAAGAACAAAAGGATTATAACTTTTCCCATTACTCATTCAATCACAGACAGTTGGGGAGACCTACCAGTGACAGGAAAAGTCTACGTGATAAGCAGAAGCATGTGTGTGTACCTTCCAACTGTCATTCTGTGCTCAGGAACAGTAGCTTGTCCAAGGTGGTTGGGTTGCTGTGGACAAGGTATCTGTGTTTGAATCATGTGATCTACCCACTGGATCAGAAAGTGAGGGTAGTCCATTGGTAGTTCTGAGCCTAGCAAAAATTAAAATAAATGAAATAAATCGTGCTGCCTGAGAGGGTTTGGCTTTGAGAAATAGAACAAATACACTACAGAAGAAGTATTGCAGAAATCAGACCAAAGACAGGAAGATATGGCACTGAGAAGGTGTACTGGGCAGCTTATGATGCTAATGAGCTTCTGGCTAGGATTTCTTCTAAGGATTCAGAGCCCTGCCTGGTAGAGATTCAGGACTTTTATGGGAAAGCAAGCAGGGTGGTTTAAAGGCAGTTTTGGCACATCATGATTGAAGGACTTGGTGACAACGTGAGTTGCTAAGGGTGCTTTAAACATTTCAGGTTACATCACAAGGTCATCAGTTATACAAAGCATGGGTTATGCTGAGGAAAAAATATGACTTGTTACATTTTAAGTTACAGTAAAAGGCCTTCAGCTATACAAAGACAGTAAAGACAGAGGTTTATACAAGGGAGAAATATTATCGGGCCTGCCAGACATGTCCTCTTGGTCTTGGCAAGCATCCTGAGCAGACTTTTATTTAAAATTTTAATTTTTCCCCTTCAGAAGGTGAAGGTGAAAAGGCAAGATTTGAAGGGCCGGTAGAAAAGGAAAAAGGGGAGATGTTCTGGGTAAGGGGGCAGTGCCATCACATTTACAAAGGTGACAGGACCTCGTCATGTCTGGGAGACAGTTGGCTGAGCACCTTGCCTGGAGCGGAAAGCTGATGGAGAGGAGAGGAACAAGAGAGGGAGGAGGGTTAAACACCATGGTGGATGGAGTGAGATCCTCAGATGCCAGGCTAAGGAGTTCAGATGATAGATTGTGGGGGAGCTACTGAAGGCATGAAGGAAGCACTAGCCGCACAGAAGTGTGCAGAATAAATTGAAGGTCATAAATGTGGTAATTTTTGCCGGGCGTGGTGGCGCATGCCTGTAATCCCAGCACTCGGGAGGCTGAGGCAGGAGAAGTGGTGCGAGTTCAAGATCAGCCGGGGCTACAAAAGTGAGCTCAAGGCCAGCCTGAACTGCACAGTGAGACCCTGTCTCAAAAAAGACCAAAAAAAAAAAAAAAAAAAATGTGGTAATTTTTAAAAATGTATTTAATACAGGCTCTCACCATGCGTCTTGGACTCACAGTGATCCTCCTGTTTTCAGCCTCCTCAGTGCTGGGATTACAGGTGTGCACCACTACACCAGTGTTGGGGGACTTGCACGGCATGTGGTGCCAGGGATTGAACCCCAGTCCCTGAGCTTGCCTAAGCAGGTGCTTAGTCCACCAAACTATCTCACCAGTCCTAGGTGGTAAGTAATGAATGTCAGACAATAATCAAGTATCGTAACACAGTGTGGGCCAGCCTTTACGCGTATAGAAAGATATTCATTATGTGAGTACTTTGTGTCTCTGCTGTCTCCTCTATTCTCACGCTGATTGCTGGTTTCTATTCATTCAGCAGGTATTATTTAGCACTTCTAGCCTTTCCTCCTGGTAGTATGAGCTGCCTCCTGCTTCCCATACAGCTATTTATACGTCTGTCTTCACCATTCTAGCACCTCACTGAGGAATCCAAATGTTCGGTTTGAGTCTGTTTCCTAGAGCATGCCTGGACCGACATGACTGGAGCCAGGAAGATCTCTATCAAAGAAATAGCAACTTTGCCTCCAGTTCCTGAACTTGGCTTCCAGGTTGGAATCTATTATTAAATAAATAAGGTGTTAACCAAAGGAAACAACTTTTAATGACCCAGAAAAAAAAAAAAAAAAAAAAAAACACTGAATTTACAGAAAAAAGGAATGGGAAGAACAGAGGTTTAGGCAACAAGATCCCTCAGAGGAAGTCTGAGTAGAGGGACAACACAATGTGATCTCACCGTGGGTGTCGTGGAAGACTCTTACACCAGTTCCTGGGAAAGATAGACTCCTGCCCCCACAGGCTTTGTTCACAGGCTTGCAGGAACAGGAAGGGACGCCAAAGGCTGCCACTGCTTCTACCACTCAGTGTATATTGAACCTCTTTGGGTGCTGGCACCACGCTAGACACTGAAGCAACAAAGTGGAGCAGGTTTCAGCCCTTGGAGAATAGGTGTTATGGTTGCTTTATTGTGTCAACTTGACAACTTTAGAAGTTCAAGTGACTCAGCACAGGGCCAGGATCCTCAATTTGTAAACATCCTGAGCCTATGTAAGAGGAGAGAAGCACGACTACTTACGATGTAAGAGAGGAAAAGAAGCTGGCCCAGCCCACATTGGCTTTTGCGGCTTTTGCTGTCTTTTGCCAACTTGAACAGTTGCCCCTGTGCTGGGCCAACCTGCCTTGGAGCCAGCTAACTATAGACTGAAACCTCCACACACTGTGAGCTAAATAAAGCTTTCTTTCCTTCATTTTGGGAGTCAGGTACTTGGTCTCAACATGAAGAGAAAAGTAACCAAGACAGTAGGGGTGGGAGGCAGGAGGATCAACCAACTCTGCCTGAATAGAGATCCTACAGGGGCCCACTCAGGGCTGCATTCAGAAAGAAACATCAGGTGTGTCATGGATGGAACGGATGAGTCTGGGAAGGTTTCCTTGGAAGAATCAATTTTGATTTAAGCCTTTGACAAAGAGATAGTTGGGTGGAACGGTGTGGCAAAAAAGCATTCTGGACAGGAACAGTCAGGAGGGGAGAGCAGAGGCAGGAACTTTAGTTCAGAGAGGCTCAGGCAGCTGAAGCATGTGGCCTATTGATGTTCTATCCAGGGTTGTTATTGGAAATGGCCCATACCTTGTCACGCTGCCCACAGTTTGCATCTCTTCTCTTAGTAATGTCCTTGTAATGACAAGCAAAGGCTTCTAACTATTTCCAACACACACCTGCCTCAGTTCAAGTGTGGGCAGGGATGGAGAGTGGGGACCTTGCATGAGAAGCTTGAGACTAAAACGGGCAGCTGGCACTATGTCATAAAAAGACATTTTCTTAGCCTTTGAAGAACTAGTACAAATTCTGCGCAAGTAGAACACCTGGAAAGAGAAATTCGGGTTTATAAAAGTCAAGAATGTACCTGTAATATTGGTGAGGAAACAGAGGCCCAGAGGTCTGAGCAGCCCAGAGGTCCTGGGCTTTTTACCTCTGCGCCATACTGACCAGGGTTCCTGTTGGCATCTCACAGTTGACTTTAACACATCAGCAACAGCAATGGCAGCAAACACTGCGAGGTGGAAACTGGCTCTTTCCTGTTTTTCTCATTCCCATCAGCTTTTCAGGATATTGAAAATTGTGCACTGTAAGACTCAGCACCTGGGTACTAGGTGTCAGCTGACACCTTTGCCTGATCTAAGAGTCTCTAGCTTTTTGGTTCCCTTCAGGGTAAGAGTTTCTAGTGAAAAAAAAAAATCACATGCTGTGCTCAACATCTTTAGCCAAGATGCTCTCATTTTTCCAGAGCCAGAATACACTGGCAGAGCGCTAGAGTTGATGTCGGCTGCGACTCATGTGTGTGTCTCGCCGGCCTGGAGTGATACACCAGGCGGTAGCATCCTTCAACTCAGACTTTTTTGAGCCTGATTGATCACTCCTGTCTCTTGCTCTGGCTTTTTTTCACTGCAATTTTCTTCCAGAATCTGCAGCGCTGATCCAGGGTTGTCTGTGTGCGTTTTCGCTTTGCCACTGCTGACAGAGAGCTTTGGGTGAGTGCCCAGACACCAGCCGCTCCTGCCCTATCTGATGGTGCCATCTTAATCTGTCAAAGCTCAGGTTTGTTCACGTGTTGTGCAAGGTGGCACCTGTCCAAAGCCACTTCCGGCCTGGCCCCCACTCCTTGAGGCTGCAGACTTCAGAGCTGGGCCCAGCCTCTTTCTGTCCTGAATCAGACCTCCTACTACTCTGCTCCAGTCAATTGCATCAGGGATTGCTTTGTGAAAATAATAGTAATAATAATAATAATATTTGCTCAAGAGAACAAGAACAACCATTTATTTTGGCTTCGCCATATTGATTCAAGGAAATCTCTTCCCTCCTTTAAAATTTCCCTGGAGTTGGCAGAGTTTTTGCGCTCAACCGCTTGCCCTGGGCAAACCCCCTTAGAGTCAACCCTTCTGCATCATGTTTGCCAAAGTGGGAAAACTAGCAAGCAAAATACCTTCCTCAGAATTAGTGAAAGACTTCTTCTGAGGATAGCTAATAAATCAGGCATTTCTTTTGGTGTAATTTTTCATTTTTGAAATGGAAGTGTAGACTTGCTTTTAAGACATGCACAAAGCACCAGCACCAGGCCTCACCGGGGAGATAGCTCAGGGCCATAAGTGCCTGCCTGGCAAGTGCAAGGTTCTGAGTTCGATCTCTGGTTCTGAGAAAAAAAAAAAAAAGAAAGAAAGAAAGAAAGAAAGAAAGAAAGAAAGAAAGAAAGAAAGAAAGAAAGAAAGAAAGAAAGAAAAAAGAGAATGAAGAAAGCACCTGGCCTTGCCTTGGGGTTGAAGGAGCCCCTGCAGGCTCCTGGAACTCAAGTTCCTGCTTTGAGAAGCACTTGTCCGTGGGTGTGCCCAACTTGCCCACCCGCCTTCGTGTAGTTCACGTTTTCCTGTCATTGTAGTGTCACTCGGGCTGCATTGTGCAAAACCAGTATTTTTATTTTTGAGCTTTGAAATCTTTTTCCCCTGTGCCCAGAGACAGTAAAGCCGAGTCTTCATGGAAACACTCTCCTGTGTCTGCTCCGATTGCAGGGGACCTAGACCTGGTCTCAGGATCTGCTTGCACCAGCAGCTGCTACCCGGTCTTTTCTCACTGTGGTGGTGAGGAGGGCACATGGATGTAGTGTGAAAGAGTTCTCAAGGTGAATTTAGTGAACATCGTTTTGTGCCCATTGAGACTCCAAGGTTCAAACAGGCACAGCTGTTTGGTTCCCTTACTAAAGTCTTGAGATTCTGGGCCGAGGTTTCAACTCTAAATGTCTCAATCATCACTTATTTGTCTTGATTTGGTCAAAATGATTGAACTTACTATGTCCTCACAATTGTATCTCATGTCTGTGTAGATACGACTATAATATTGTAAATGGTATTTTCTCTACAATTCTTACAATTTTAGCTCCATGTGAAAACTTTAGCAAGTTGCTAACCATTTGAAGCAGCAGATTTTTTATTGTCAAAGTGAGAGGAGTACATGCCTTGTAATTTGTGAGTGTTGGAATCTGTTTATATGTTGTTAAGTGCAGCACCTGGCATCCAGTAGGCACTTGATAAATGTCCGCTATAATCATCTTCGTTTTTAAGTTTTTTTTTTTGTTTTGTTTGTTTGTTTGTGTGTGTGTGTGTGTGTGTATTTTAGGGAAGGATCTACAGGGTTTTCAGGGTCTCACTACTAGGTCAGACTAGTAATGATCTGCCTGTGTGTAGCCTCCCAAAAGCTGGGATTACAGGCATGTGCCACCATTCCCAGTCTCAATTGCCATCTCAGCACAGGTGGGACCAGCATGGCAGGCCCAAGGATTGAACCCAGAGCCCCTGCACCTGTTTGCAGGTGCTTTAATCTGCTGAGCTATCTAGCTGGCCCTATAATCATAATACATTAATATTTACAACCACCACCAAATGACTTGATTCCTCTCCCCAACAAGCCCTATTCTTAGGGGCAGAATAATCTGAAATGTCGAGAATTGAAAAGAAGGGTGACAAGTCACTATATATTAAGCATCTGCCATATACCATGGTGTGGGGTTAGGTCCCTTAATGTGTTTTCATCTCACTGCTCTGAAGTAGCCCCAAGAATCCCTTTATATAGATGACTACACTGAGTCCTGAAGTATATAATTATCCAGAAACTTTAGTTGCAGGCAACAGATTATGTTAGCATAAAAGGAATTTATTAAAATGATTTCAGGAAACCATATAGTTACTGGGAAGGTTGGTGGGAAGACTTAGAAACCAGAGTAGGGACAGGATTTTAAGAAATACTTTGAGGAAAAAAAACAAAGAAAGAAAGAAATACTTTGAGGTCTACAGCCAAATCCACACTGCAGGAGTGTTCACCAGTGCTACTGGCCCTGAATCCTAGGGCTGCTGCTAATGCCACTGCCACCATGGGACTCTCCTACTGCTGCTGCTACCTAAAGAATTCCCTCTCTTTTTTAAAAAAATTATTTATTGGGTACAGGGTTTCCCTATGCAGCTCAGACTCATAGTGATCCTCCTGTTTCAGCCTCCCCAGCGCTAGGATTACAGGTGTGTGCCACAATGCCTGGACTCTGGCAGGCTCAGCCTGCCTAGGGGAGGGGCCAGTGCAGCCGGGTTGAACCTGGGTCCTTGTGCTTGCCAGGAAGGAACTTAGACCACTGAGCTATCTCTGCTGCCCAAGAATTCTCCTCTTATCTTGCTTGCTAAATCACCAGTGTCCTATTCTGTGCCTAGCAGGGCATATATCCCTGTCCTACTGCAAGGGATCCTAGAAAATTAAGGGTGGTTTTCAGAAGAAGGAACTAAGCATTATTTGATGGTGAAGAGTTCCCCAAATGTAGAAAGGAAAATCAAACTCTAAGGACTGAGGGTGTGGGCCGACGGGATGGCTCAGTGGTCTAAAGCACCTTCTTGGGAAAGCTTGGGCAGCTTCAGGGACCGCGGTTCGATCCCTGGCACCACATGCTGCACCAGCCCTGCCCTCGGGGCGGGCTGAGCCGGCCATAAAAATGAGTGAATAAACAAATAAAGGTTCTGAAACAAGAAAAAAATTTTTTTTTTTAAAAAAAAAAAAAAAAAAAAAAAAAGGACTGAGGATGTAACCTAGCATGTAAAAGCCTTCCCCAAAAAAAAAAAAAAAAAAAAAAAAAAAAAAAAAGAATCAGACTCCAGGGCAGCTCCACATTAAGCAGTTTGTTTTTTGAGTCTACTCTGAATGTGCTTGAGCCTCCCCATCACTTACTGTTTGTGGAGTCCCAGCTGCCTTCTCAGGGTGCTAGACCAAACACCAAATCCTTTCCCTCAACAGGTATTTACTTGGTTCTGTTACGTATTGAGCTTATTAAAGCAAAATACATGTTTATAGTGCCAGAAACATCTGTGGGGCCCCAGGGAATGAGCAGGTTGGAGCTACACTTCCCCAAAAGCAGTCTTTGGCTCTCAGATGATGCCATGGAGTATTTGGACAGATGGGTGCCTGAGATGGTCCAAGTTACATGTTCGCCTGCAGAGGAAGAAGTGAATATGGGGCCCGGCGGGATGGCTCAGTGGTCTAAAGCCCCTGCTTGGGAAAGCTTGGGCAGCTTCAGGGACTGCGGTTCGATCCCCAGCACCACATGCTGCACCAGCCCTGCCCTCAGGACGGGCTGAGCCGGCCATAAAAATGAGTGAATATGCTGGGCGTGGTGGCGCACGCCTGTAATCCCAGCACTCGGGAGGCTGAGGCAGGAGGATCGGTGTGAGTTCGAGACCAGCCTGGGCTACAAAAGTGAGTTCAAGGCCAGCCAGAACTGCATACTGAGACCCTGTCTCAAAAAGACAAAAAAAAAATTAAAAAAAAAAATGAGTGAATAAACAAAGTTTCTGAAACAAGAAAATAAATAAATAAATAAATAAATAAATAAATAAATAAATCTTAAAAAAAAAAAAAAGAAGTGAAAATGGGACTTTATCAACTACAAGGTTGTGGACGGGTGAGATAGCTCAGTGTTCTAAAGCACTTACTTTTGCAAGTGCAGGGACTGTGGTTTGATCCCAGGCACCACACACCATGCCAACCTCCTCCCACCCCATCCAGGGCAAGCTGAGATGACACCCCACACACACACACAGAGGAGCCATAAGATCATGCCATTTGACAGCCTGACCTTGCCTTAGAGGTTTGATGGCGAACCCCTTAGAGCTTCCAAGGATAGCAAACAGCCACGTGCAATAAGTGTGCCATCCATTTGCTACCACTGTCTTAGAGTCTCAGATCAAAGAGCAATCTGAGGAAAAGATACAAACTTTCTTCAAAATTAAAATTTAAGCCAGGAGTGGTAGTGTAGTAGAAGATGAGGGCATGGTGGCTGGCTGGGGCAGCTGGCACAGCCTACCAACAGCAGAGACTTGTCAACTATGGGCCCGGGGCAGCAGTGCTAAACCTGACACAGCACCGTGCCAAGCCTGGCATCCGGAGCCAACTTCTGAAATGAGAATGCACCAAGCCTGGCACCTGATCAGTCTTCTAACATGACATCCAGTGGGACCTCCTGGATCAGTGATCAAAGGAGACCTGAAAGGATGGCAGCTGCTGACCCTGGGGCCACTGCCCCATTGTTCTTGTGGAAGTCCAGGCTTCCTGCAGGGCTTTTTCTTTTTTTTTTCTTGTTCCAGAACCTTTGTTTGTTTGCTTATTTATTTATTTTTATGGCCGGCTCAACCTGCCCTGAGGGCAGGGCTGGCGCAGCATGTGGTGCCGGGAATCGAACCACGGTCCTCTGAAGCCACCCAAGCTTTCCCAAGCAGGCACTTTAGACCACCGAGCCATCCCACCGGGCCCCTGGAAAACACTTTTGGGCACTACCTACATTTCATTACTGTGGCCCATGCCTGCGATCCCAAATTCTGGGAGGCTGAAGCAGAGTTATGACAAGCTTGTGCCCAACCTGGGTAATTTAGCATAACATTAACTTAAAATAAATAAATATAAATATATAAAAATAATAGATCTGGGGATGTGTTTTAGTGGGCTTAATTGCCATCACAGCAAAAATGAATGAATGAATGAATGAATGAATATCAAGCAAGCAGATAAAGCAAACAATTGGCATAAATTCCTAGAGCGCAATTTACTAATATACATCAAGATCTTCAATAACAAGAAAACCATGGTGGTACAACCTATAACTCCAGCTACTCTGGAGGCTAATGCAAGGGATTAAAACTTTGAGACTGAGGGCTGGGGAGATAGCTCAATGGAATAAGTGCTCTCTTAGCAAGCACAGGGCCCTGAGTTCAATCCCTGGTACGAAAAAAAGCTTATTGAAAAAAACAAAAAAAATTTGAGACTACTCTGTCTCAAGATTTGAAAAAGGCTGAGGCTATAACTCAGTGACCGAGTGCTTGGCTGACATCTGCACGGCCCTGTTCAGTCCCTGGCATGGGGAGAGCTTGAGTGGGGGAGCAGAGTCTCGGCGCTGTTCATATCCCTGACCTACCAATTTCTCTCTAAAAAGTCAAACATTAGAAAATAGATTCAGTGACGTTAAAGAAATAGTTTGTTTCAAAAATGTTCATTTATAATGGTAATTTCTGTTGGAATAATATTAATTCTGCTTTTTAGAATACTCATATATATTCGCATAAACATTCAAAGTATCAACTGTGAGATTACCTTTGGGTAGAAAGATGGAAATTATATATTATTTATTTTTAAAACATTTTTTTGCCATTATGGGGATTGAACCAATGGCCTTGGGCATACTAGGTATGTATGTGCATTTCTCCTGTACTGTAATGCTAACTCTTGCAATTTGATTTTTTTTTTTCTTGTTTCAGAACCTTTATTTGTTTATTCACTCATTTTTATGGCCGGCCCAGCCCGCCCTGATGGCAGGGCTGGCGCAGCATGTGGTGCCGGGGATCTAACCGTGGTCCCTGAAGCCGCCCAAGCTTTCCCAAGCAGGCGCTTTAGACCACTGAGCCATCCCGCCAGGCCCCATACCTTTTATAATTACAAAAAACAGGGTATATTACTTTTTAAAAAATTCCTTCAGGGGCCCGGCAGGATGGCTCAGTGGTCTAAAGCGCCTGCTTAGGAAAGCTTGGGCGGCTGCAGGGACCGCAGTTCGATCCCTGGCACCACATGCTGCGCCAGCCCTGCCCCGGAGGTGGGCTGAGTCGGCCATAAAAATGAGTGAATAAACAAACAAAGGTTCTGAAACAAGAAAAAAAAAAAAATCCTTTTAGCTAATGCCATCTTCAGTGAAACTAAAACAAAAAACAGTTAAAAGTAATCGTTAAGGAGAAAGGCTGTTCCAGCCTTCCCTAGGGGCCATCTGGGCAGAAGGCAAATTAAAACCTGAAAGTTTAAAGTCAATCATTTTGTCTTTATGGGCCTTCTATAGGGAAAACTTCAGTCATTTCCCTTGCCTGGCACTCTTGTGGTCAGAGGATGAAACCCAACCACGGGGTCACTTGGGTTGCCACATTCCATGGCAACCAATTGAGCCATTTCTCTGCATTTCCCAAAAGTTCTCTGACTTCCTAGTGAGGGATTGTGAACACAGGGAGAGCTCTATGCTGCAGCAGCAGCACATCTGGTTTCTGCTGTGTGCCAGACGGGCTCTCTTTCATCTGTGGAGAGGGCAGGAGGGAAGGCGGGCCTCGGCAGATTCAAGGAACTTCCTCAGTGGTTGCTCTAACTTCTTGTGAGGTGTTTCAAGCTAGGCTGTCAGTGTATCGCTCTGGAGTCGCAGTGTTCCTTCAATTTAGAGGCACATGCTTTTCATTAGACTCTGCCCATCTGAGCGTTAGTTCTATCACTCAACGCCAAAGATGTTTCAGAAGCCATGGATCAATTTCTGATACCATCATGTGCTATACAAATATTTAGGGAGCATTTCTTATGTACCCTGCACTGGGGAGTAGCACTGAACAAGATAGCTAAGGTCTGTGCACTTAGAGAGCTTTTGCATCTGGGAGCAGGTTGTGGACGTTTTCCCTGAACTGATTTTCATCTGTAGTTTGGTTCCATACCTGGCCTCTGATTGTGCCAACTACTCCATCACCTTAAACATTAGAAAATTCTCAAGATTGGGGCCAGAAGAAATGGTTTAGCAGTCTAAAGCGTCTGCTTAGGAAAGCTTAGGCAACTGTAGGGACCGCGGCTTGATCCCCAGTACCACATGCCGGACCACCCCCACGGCAGGCTGGGCCGGCCATAAAAAAAAAGAAAAGAAAAGAAAATTCTCAAGCTTGTAAGTCTAAAAATATTGAAAGGAGAGATATACCAGCAGGAGGGTGCTTTAGTCCACCTGGTCACTGACATGGTATTGATACCAATGTTAAAAAAGGAAAAAAGAATAAAAGAAAAGAGAAAAATAAATAAATAAAAGAAAAGAGAAAGACCAAAATGCAAACGCCATTGCAAGGGTCTCAGACTTTGGCAACTCCTCAGCGTGGAGCATGGTCTCTTCCAAGAACTTGTCTCAGTTGTGCTTTCATTATTTGCGCTATTAGTGTGTGTGTGTGTGTGTGTGTGTGTGTGTGTGCATGTGTCTCTGTGCGCGCACGCATGCGCACAAGCGCATGTGATACTAGGAAATGAACTCAGGGCCTTGCGCTTGTCAGGCAGGAGCTTATGCCACTGAGCTATCTCCCCAGTCCCCCTCTGCACTATTCTTCAAGATTCTCTTTTCATTCTTTACTCTTTGCTGAAATTCTGAGAAAAAGGAATCCAGATCCATTCCCTCCTTCCTGGGCTGGGGAGAGACAGTTCAGGGGCAAGTACAAGGTCCTGAGTTTGATCCCCAATTCTGAAAAAGAAAAGTAAAACTACAAATCAATTCCTTCCTTCCTAATGAGCACCTCACTCCACCCCATCAAGGCGTTCTCTTGCCCTAAGTCCTTCTGAAGCACTGTCCTAGATAACCAGGCCAAGAGCCCTAATGGACCCTCACAAGACACATGATGTGACATTTTGTCATGTCGTACTTTAGGATATTTCTTTTCACTTAGAAACCAAACAACTGAAGCCTAGCCATTGTAGTGTTCTATGGGAGTAAAAGCTACTTACATTTACTCCAATGTGCCTCAAGTACTTAGAATTCATTAAGAGTAGAAGTAATGTTTCTGTGAGAAGATTCTTGACTTATCTGTTTAGTGCCATTGTTAATTTTTAAAGAATTAATTCATGTATGTTTTAAGTACAGGATCTCTTGGAGTCTAAGTATAACACAGAATAAATCCCAAGTCATTCAAGTAGCAGATTTCCATGAATTGCCAGTTATGGGTGGTGGCCAGTAGGAAGAGAACCCACATGGTAAATGGGGTTACTTGGAGACTAAAGATACTGAGGATGCCTTACTGTATCCATGCCTGGAGAACACAGAGAGGAGCCAGTGCCACTAGACAGCACAGAGAGCTGCAGTGTGAAGCAGGGAGCTGCTGGGAACCATAGTCTTTTAGGGATGCAGCTTTTGTAACAAACAGGGTGCTGAGGCTGAAGAGGTGCAGGGAGGAAACATCCTAGCCCCTCTCGCTTCCAACCTGCTAATCTTCCTGGCCTAAGCTCAACCAAGAGTCAGTCGTAGAGGGAGGGATGATGAGATGGCTAAGGGTGAGCCCAGGACACAAACAGGGCAGGAGAAGATGGAGAATGGACTGGGTGGGGCAGGGTGAACAGAATTCAGAGCATAGCTAGCACAGGTATGTTCATATACTCTCTATGTCTCTGTCTCTGTCTCTGTCTCTCTCCCTGCCCCCAGGATATGGAATCATTCTTGCTAAACATTATTTTATTGCCAAACATCCCATGAATTGTGGGCTGCTCCCTACCCCCAAATCCAAAGGCCTCCTGAAAAATATGGCTGCTTATCAAAAAACATCATTTTCAAGGATATTTGTTGGGAAGCTACTATGTGTTAGGAAAAGGTCCCGTTTGCCTTCCAACCATCATTCCTATTTGTGAGTACTGTTTTACCTCCCATTTTCCAGCTTGGTTGCAATTAATCCTTTTTATTTGAACCAGTACTTATGTAAACCCATCTGCTTTACTTTTTTGGTAAATCTCAATTTTGTTTGACTTGATAGTCTGTCCTGGACAACTGAATCTCAAAAGCTCTAGGAATTTAACAAATAGTTTATTTTATTTTATTTTTTTTATTTTTTTTTTTTTTTTTTTTTTTTTTTTTTTTTTTTTTTTTTTTTTTTTTTTTTTTTTTTTTTTTTTTTTTTTTTTTTTTTTTTTTTGGACTAGAATTAGAGGTCTCCTAGCTTTAATTTTTTTTAGGAGCAGTACTTTTGGTTCTGTAAAGAGCTTTCAAAATGGAAATTATCTTTACTGAATGCAGATAATACTTTAGCAATAAAACAGTATTTTCTAAGAGTCTGTATATAGCAATAGTTTTCAATTTTTTATATTCCAACCCACTTTTATAAAATAAAATTCCGTATTATCTTGTTTTTGTGCATTCTGGGTATTTCTTTGAAAAATACAAAAATCATCCCACTGAACTGATTTTAAAATGCATTACTGGTTTACATTCTGTAGCTTGGAAACCATTGTTATCTATAACATCTTGAAAAGCTGTTTTTAAAATAGATTCAGCTTAGTGATACTATTCTTCTAAAACATGGGTGCTTAAGTTTAGTGTCACTGTGTTTCTGAATATCAAATTTCTTAGACTTAACTTGGAATTAGTATTTCCCATGAATCATTGATATTCTAATAAATCTCTATGGAATGTAATAAAAGCAGTTACACATTTTCACACAGATATTTAGAAATATAAGCATGTACAAAATTTTAGCCAGTCCATCTTTTGGCATTTTTCCTAGTCTCTTATTCTCATTTAATACTCTTTTTTGTTTTCTTGTAAACCAACCATTTACTTGAGAGAGAGCATAACAGTAACTGAGTTTACATTAGAAGCAGCACACATCTAAAAGACTAGAATGACAGGCATTCGAAGCACATTTTTAGTGTTACATATTGCTATCAACAGTGTCAAAAACCTTTTGAGGTTTCTTAGGACCCTTGTCTAATTCATCCTGTGCATATAATTGTGTAGTTTTCTTCTGGAGAGCTAAGAATATAAGTTTACAGACCAAAAATTAGAGAAATAAGAAAAGGATAGCCAATATTTTGGCCCTAGCCCTTCAGGGTCAGCAAGGATTCAGGATAGAACAGAACTTGTGCCGTAACATCCTATAACTCAGTGGTTTCCCAAATTTTCTTTTTTTTCCTTTTTTGTCTTTTTTTTTTGAAACAGGGTCTCGCTGTACAGTTCAGGCTGGCCTTGGGTGCAGTTTTGTAGCCCAGGCTGGTCTTGAACTCTCACCGATCCTCCTGCCTCAGCCTCCCAAGTGCTGGGATTACAGGCATGTGCCACCACTCCTGGCTCCCAAATTTTCTGTTCAAGAAGATTAAGGCACCACAGAGGAAAGGAACTGAAGGTAAATAGTGTGCCTAAGGAGAGTCACCTGGAGATAAATCATTCTCTCTTGCTTTCATAGAGAGCAAACTAGTCAAGCAATGACCATGACTCATCCAGATGGCTGACGCTGACAACAGTTCTACAAAGCACTGTATATGGTTCCAAAGTAAATCCTGAGGGGAGTTGACTGACCTTGAGAGGTACAAAAATTACACATTTTGTTGTACAGGTCTTGCTTTAACTTGCCCTTGACCACCCAGCAGAAAAGCTTAAACATGACACATAAAACTTAAGGGTAGGTTAGTATGCTGAGATCAATTGTACCAATTGTACCAATAACCATTAGAAAATTTATCATGTCTGCACCTTGTGCCCTGTATAACTATAATGAGGTCAACAATATGTATTGTATCAATTATTGTGAATGTTCTACTAACATGTTTGGAAACTGTCACAGTGTAATTTCTTATTAAAAATAATAATAATAAATTAAAATATAATAGATTTAGCACCAGAATCTATATGTGTAGGTAGTTCAGATGCCCTTAAATATTAAGCTTTCAGCCATGACCGAAAGTGTCAATATCACCGTTTTGGTTTCATTTCATGTGGCCAGTCACATTTCCCCAGTCTCCTGTAGGCTCCAGTCTGGTCAAGGGTCCCGTGGTGACTGCCAGTTTGGCTTGTGGCTCACTCAATCCTCTTTATAAACACACCACCAATGTTTTTTGCTTGTTTTAATCTACAGAAGTCTGCTTATGTTCGACCAGTAGTCGTAGAGTGAAAAGTTTTCCCTCAGTGACAACATGTATGGGTACTTGACTCAGGAAGACTCTTTGCTGAGGAACTGGGGAGGCTTAGATGGGGATCCTCTTCCTCAACTCAGACCACATGGGCAGGGAGCAGAGGGATAAAAATCATAGCTACTAGTCACCAGTCACTTGCCCTATAGAAAAGACATGTAAGTCTTCTGTTGATCTAGTGAGTAGATGTTCTCATTTTCATATTAGGGAAGAGGGAAGAATTATTGCCATTTTGATAGGAAGAAGCTTTCTTCCACTAAGTGATAGGGAATTGAACACTGACACATCTACTTGACATAACATAGAAGAAGAGAAACTATGGAAATAAAGTGACACTGTTGGTTTCTACTACAAAGTTTGAGCAAGTACAGGGGAGAATAAAAAAGAATTCCAGGAAAACATATACTGAGATGGTTTCAGAAAAAAGGACATTAGTAGAGACTTGATGCTTTGAGAAACCAGGAAGAATCAGCACACACTTTAAAGATGTGCTTGAATTAATCATTTTGTAGGCAGGCAACTAGTTTTAACACATTTTGCAGAAAACATTGGTTAAAAGCAACGAAGGAATAAGCATATAGGCAAGATCAGAAGTCAAGTTCATCTTCCAGGTTCTCAGATTTCTTCACTTTTTATGTGATATTGTTGTAGTTATGCTTGATAAGTAAACTAACTAGAGGTTTTTTTTTTTTTTAAGCCTAATGGATATCTATACATCTTACATAAATATTGATAAAATATCTCCATGTTTTAGCTTTTCAGGGCTTAAATTACCCATGAAATAACTATTTTGCTTATTTTATTAGCCAAAAAGAAATGAAAGCCGATCACTTGATGTTATAGCTTGAGGTGAGATGGGGTCAGGGTAGGGTTCTGCTTAGATATTTCTCTAAACATTAAATGTGGATAATAAAATTGTAAAAAATGGAAAAAAGAAATTGGGGTCAAAACCATATAGAAGGGGTCTGGCAGGATGGCTTAGTGGTCTAAAGCGCCTGCTTAGGAAAGCTTAGGTGGCTGCAGGGACCACGCTTCGATCCCTGGCACCACATGCTATGCCAGCCCTGCCCTCAGGGCAGGCTGAGCCGGCCATAAAAATAAATAAATAAACAAACAAAAGTTCTGAAACAAGAAAAAAAAAAAAAAAAAAAAAAAAAAAAAAAAAAAAAAAAAAAAAAAAAAAAAAAAAAAAAAAAAAAAAAAAAAAAAAAAAAAAAAAAAAAAAAAAAAAAAAAAAAAAAAAAAAACCACATATAAGTCTAAAATGCTTACATTATATAAATAATACAAGTTCTAAAGTTGTGTACCCACAGGATGAAGTTGTGGTGTCTGGGAAGTGACGTGTTTCCTCAAAAATCCACTGAATCCTAAGACTTGATAATGTACCACCATTCATATAAACACTAAGAAAACAGATATTGCGGGGGGGGGGGGGGGGGGAGCCAGGGAGATAGCTCTATGGCATAAGTGCATGCCTGGCAAGTGCAAGGTTGTGAGTTTGAACCCTGGTCCCGCCAAAACAAACAAACAAACAAACTAAAAACAAACAAACAAAAAAAGAAAACGGATGTTGGCCTACAGTAAATATCGATTCAACAACTTTAACTCCACTAACAAAATAAAAGATAATAGGAAAAACAGAGGTCTTTCTCACATTTGAAGGGTGACAGGAGGAATGGGAAGCTGGAGGGAAAGAGAAGGGGTTGGAAAAAAGAATGGAAATAGAGCTCTTGTAAATGAGGAGGGAAGCAGGAGTTGGGAGGGCCAAAGGGAGACAGGGAAGGGAAGGCAGGGGCACGCTCCTGCATGTGTGTGCGTGTGTGAGTGTTATGTGATGTAGCGACTCCCACGACAAATAATCATTAAGTAGTACAAGCATGTACTAATAAAAAGGAAACCTAGTTAGTCTGAAAACCTTTAAGTTGTTTCTCAGAGAAAGGCCCAAAATTTCCATTAGATTTCACCTACTTGGGAGAAAGAGAGGAGCAGCTCCCTTCCACTACTTTAGTGCAGAATTCTGTCTTGGTGATCACAACGATACTCTCTGTAAACTGTCTCTCCGAACCAAATGAGGCTAAGTGAGCCAACACATATGTTCTCATTCAAGTTAATAGTAAAGATTAGATACTAATTCTATAGGAAGCCATACTGCAACAGCAAGCAGAAACACCAAAATTGCACCCAGAACTTGAAGGCACATTTTTTAAATATCAGACGAGCACTGACTAGGAATCAACTCTTCTCTCAAAATATCAGCCCCTGATCTCTGGAGGTCTAGAGCGTATGTGGGAAACGCAGAGGCAGAATGGCTTGTCAGTTGGGGGTTGGGTTACACAACGTGCACCACAGTGACTAGCAATGTGTAAATGACCAGTCATTTCTAGGAGACAAAAAGCAACCAGAACTGGAGTAGGAACCATCACATGGGCAGCTGAAGTACACAGGTGGAGTGGGAGAGCACTTCCTGCTACATTTCTCTGCTCTTTTAGTTCCTCCAACAGAACTTTGCTGGGCATATTACATGTTATCTTCTAAGACCAGGCTGAGCTATAGGAAGTAACATTAGAGTTGTCAGTGATCCCAGGATGAGCTCTAGCCACAGTCCTCAAGATTGTCTTATTACAAAGTTATTTCCTAAGTTGTTTTTAGGGAAAGACATAATTTAGGCCTGTCCTGTAATATTATTCTGGCAAGGTAGTGAGGGGGATAATATGATCTTGGAGAGTGCCCAATGTGCTCTGGGCATTTATCAGTGCTTGGTCAAGTGTTTGATTGATTATTCTATTTTTATGGGACACTTGTGCATTGATTTTAAGGCAGAAATCACAGGTAGGAGGAGGCTGGGGTAGCAAGGACTGAGTAAAGAAATTGAGAGAAATCCTTGGTCTGGACCAAACCTGTAAATGATGCTGACCATGTGCAGGTTGGTCAGTGTCCAGAGTGACCAGAATAAAGCTTCAAGTGCATCATATCTTCAAAGTGAGTCCCCAAGGAACTGTTCAAGTAAATTTCCCAGCAGATCTAAAGCTGGATTTCAGGAACTTGTGGAGGTAGTTACTAAGTGCCTGCACTATATATGCCTGCAGGAATGTCTACAGATATAGCTGGTTTTGTTAGCTAAACTTTTATGAAACTAGTTACAAGCTGTTTTTGCAGATATAGGTACCAGTGTTGTGGCTTGAAGTTGAGAACAAATGGCAAGAGCAGGTCTATCTCTGATTCTCCAGGAATATTGGGTAAAGTTTTTCTGGCTGGGGTTGATGTAGCAGGAGAGCTTTGCCTACAATAGTTTTGTCCAGGGTGATCATGGCATATTTAGCTTGTAGAACTCCATTTCTCACATAACTGCTTCTATCTGTAAACAGAGTGTACTCAGCATCTGTTATGGAGTTTATTCTTTAAAGTCTGATCATCCAACATAGCATGTGAAGTCTGGAGAGTTAGGTCTTTGCCTAAGACAAGACTGTCAGCTTTTTTGATGAGAAAGAGAATGAATAACTACAAAAATATCTTACAGTATTCTGTGTATGTGTGTTTGATTTTTTTATGCTTTATATTGTATATTTGTGTCACAGGTATATAAGACTCATTTTGTCAGACTTTCAAACAAATACAACTTCTGAACATTCAAAAAAAAAAAAAAGAAAGAAAGAAAGAAAGAGAGTGAATATTAAGAGTATGAAGGCAAAGAGAGAATGCAGCCCTTATCAACTGGAACAGGTATTTGTACAGGTAAAGCGCTCACTTGGTGCACGCAGGGGCTGAGAGTAGCAGTAAGCATCAAGAATCTAGATTTTATGCAAGCCAGCAGCTCCAAGATATTTGCAGTCTCTTTTTTTGTAAACTTTAAAAAAATTTTTTTTGAAAATAGAAATATACTTTCTAAAGTTTGTAATACTAGGAGAAAATATCATTTCATGTATTATAAGTAGATCGCAAGTAAAAAATACAGTATAGATCATAAAACAAAATTAAAATTAAAAATATTCAGATTATTAATTAATTTAAAATTAAATTAAATATTTGAAAATAATATTCCAAAGTTGAAATTAAATCATGAGTCCAATTAAGAGGCCTGAATATTGTGTATCATATGTACAAATCTGTGATTGATTCAAAGTACCTACATGGTATTTGAGTAGGTTAACATATAAAGAAATACTAAGAAAGTTTTCATGATAGTAAAGAATTACTAAGAATAAAACATAACATAAAAACTGGAATGGAAAATATATGACCAGCACTTCTAACAGTTTGGGGATAGGATATCGCACAAAATTCTAGTATGTGGTGGATGTGGACGATGTCCATGACTCTTACTGGTGGCCAGGTGTCACTTGTGGGAGTGAGCTGCTGCTATTTCCTTGATATCCACCCTGTAGATCCAGCCTCAATCATGACCTATCAGTTGCAGGAGAAGTCCATTTGTAGAGTATACTGATGAAAATATTTTGCTGCTGTATTCAAAAGAAGAGTTGAAAGGCTGCTTCTGTGTAACTTTTGCTCCTGTGTTTAATTGTTTGCACTATTTGGTGGGTTCCTTCTGTTCTCATTCATGGATTTATGGTCATTTTGATCCCTCTCTGGAATATTTTTTAGTAGTTTGTGTAGGGTTGGCTTTGTAATCATGAAATTCTTTAGTTGTTCCTTGTCCTGGAACAACTAAAAAGCATTTCACTTTTCCATTATACTTGAAAGAGAGTTTGCAGTGTATAGCACTCTGGGTTGGAATTTGTTTTCTTGCAAGACTTGTAGTACTTTGCTGTATGTGCTTCTTGACTTGACGGTTTGTTTGGAGAAATCTACAGTTGTTCTGACCAGTTTTCCTTTAAATGCGATCTATTTCTTTTCTCTAGAGGCTTTTAGTATACTGTTCCTGTGCTGGATTTCTGGGATCTTGATTATTATATGTCTGGGTGTGTTTTTAATTGGGTTGATGTTATTTGGAGTTCTATATGCTTCACTTACTGAATGTCAGATTGTTTCCCCATATTTGGGAAGTTTTCTGCTATTACTTCTGTCCATATTCTTTTTGTATCATTTGTATTAATTCCTTCTTTCTCATTGATGCCTATTAGTCTTATGTTGTTCATCTTTGCATTGTCTTTCAGATGTTGAGCTATTTTTTTTCTGTGTCCTAGTTGTTTTTAAGAGCTCTCTTCTTAACTTTTCACTAGCTGCAATGGTGTCATTAAGGTCTAAAAGTCTATTTTCACTTTCATTCAAATGGTTTTGCCAGCTTGTGATGAGGTTTAATTTCTTGTACAGCACTATGAATCTCTGTTTCAGGCAATCTATGTCTTTCTTAGATTGCTCACTCAAGGATTCCATCATTTTTCTATTCTCTATTTTTTTTTATCAGTGTCCTCTTTAGAAGCACTTAGTACTTCTTTTATTATAGTTATCATTTCCTTTTTTGGTTCAGAAATTATTTCTGATCTGATTTCCTCTATATCTTTCTACTGCTATTTCTTTACTTCAGACACTATTATCTCAGAGATTTCAGGTATGTGATTTCCAATTTCTTCTATGCTATTTTTCCTCCATTTGTTCTGGATGGGCTTGGGCCCTGACAATGCATTTTGTGCCTTCTCTTTGTCATTTTGTATAGCACTGTCTTTTGAACTTTGGTGTAGCACTTTGGTAGAGTTCTTACTTTAGCAACGGGTCCAGATCTACCAAGTTCAAACTTGTTGAGATGGGTGTGGCTTGGGTCTGGCTGCTGTGCTCCACTTCTTCCTGCTGCAGCCCATTGAAGTGAACCTGGTGTGCCACTCTAGCAGGATGTTCTGCTTCTGGATCAGCTGAGTGAGTCTTTCCTCTAGCCTCCCTGCCAGGAGTTCTGCTACAGGTTCCATACTGGGTCTGTCTGATGCATGAAGTTCCACTCACATGCTGGGCCTGGGTGCTGGGTTGAATGCGTTTCTCATGGGCCCCTAGTTGTTTCACTCACAAGCTGGGCCTGGGCTCTGGCTTGAATCCCTTTTTTTTTTTTTTCCCAGACATTGTAGCAGATCTTTTGTGCCTTTCCAGCAGCAGGTTGGAGCCAGAAATGCTTTTCTTTTAGCTTTCTAGGTAACAGTATGGCTGATGGGCTTTTGGCCCCCCTTTTGATGTCTTTGAGAAGTGCCAGACCAGGTTGTTCCATTTGTCAGGGCTGATGGTCCAATTTTTTCTCAGTCAAAATGTAGAACTCAGATGGAATTGCTGACAGTGATCTTGGGCAGGCATTAGATGATGCCATCTGATCAGCACAGCTCTGAAGCCGGAGGCTGAGGGGAGGGTCTCTATTGCCAAATGCAGGCAATGGCTAGCTGGTACCAGTTCAGTCAGTTGGAAGTAAATGAGTCAGCAGAAAGGAGCAAAGCTATAGGTATTGGCAGCATCTGTAGCATATGATGAGGGTGCCAAGGTGGAATTCTCAGGAAGAATGGATCCCTTTTTACCACTGAGTTGTAGGCAGCAGTTTGGTTTCATTTTTCCTGCAGTCAGGGACCATGGGTTTTGACTAATTAATTCCTATCTCTGACTTCCTCCATGTATGTCCTATGCCCTTGCACGATGGCACAACAAAGGGTGGTAGCCCTTCAGAGAGAGATCATTCAGATGCCTGTCTGATCATGCCCCTCTCAGGGACTTAGGTGTAACTTCGCTAAGGAGGGTGCGAGTCTTCTCTTATGCCACATGTTCATCATGGAACTGCAGGTGAGGGTCCAGTGGACCACTTCAACCAGTGCATACCCTGTAGCAGACTATACCAAGGCTGTCCAGTTACACATTCATTCAACAGACACTGAGAGGTTAAAACATTTCAACCCCTTTCTCTCAAAGTTGGTCCTATCAATAGTTGATCAGACTCTCCCACTCAAGCTCGACAGGACTGATAAATGGGACTGACAGACAGACTAACCAGGATGCCCCAAGGGATCTTACTGGAGTCAGACAGGCAGACAGGTAGACAGACAGATTGCATCTTCTCCTCTTTGGCGTCTGCCGCTCAAGTAGGGAGCTAGGAATTCACTTCCAGACCTCTGAAGGGACTCCAAGAAATCTCAAGGGTGTGCCCTCCTATTGTGGCCTGGGGAGGTCTTTGCTGCCTCTGTGAGAGCCATAACTGATGGCCAAGGAGGCCACCATGGTCAGTCTTCTTGGATGATGCACCAGATGCAACAGCAATCAGAAACACCAAAAAGACACTCAAGGTTTGAAAGCAGCTGGGGAGACAGTTCAGTAGAATGAGTGCTTGCCTGGCAAATGCAAGACCCTGAGTTCAATTCCTGGCACCGCAAAAAAAAAAAAAAAAAAAAAAAAAAAAAAAAAAAAGTTATACCTGGTTTATTTCACAGGGGCCCGGCAGGATGGCTCAGTGGTCTAAAGCGCCTACTTGGGAAAGCTTGGGCAGCTGCAAGGACCGTGATTCGATCCCCGGCACCACATGCTGCGCCAGCCCTGCCCTCAGGGCAGTCTGAGCCGGCCATAAAAATAAACAAACAAACAAAAGTTCTGAAACAAGAAAAAAATAAAATAAGAGAAAGAGAAAGATTTGAAAGCAGATTTATTTTACTGTTGGATGGGCAGTGACGAGGAATCAATTGTTCCCCAAAATGTCACCCTTAGTCTCGGGTGGTCTAGGGTTTATATGGGATAAGCAAGCAGAAAGTATAGAGGGAGAATGATTTGTCATCTGGGGATCGGTTCTTACAATGCACATCATAGTGACCAGCTATGATTCACAGTGACCACCCAGACACGGCATGCCATGTCAGCCCCACCCCCCGTCCCCCGGAAAGCTGAGCCAGCTATGAAGTCCAGGCGTTGTAGTGTACACCTATAATCCCAGCATTAGGGAGGCTGAAAACAGGAAGATCACTGTGAGTCTGAGCTGTGTAGTAAGACCCTACACAAACAAGCAACACACACACACACACACACACACACACACACACACTTACACACAGTGATCAGACACTTCTAGGAGACAAAAGCAACAGGAACTGGAACAATAACTATCACCTGGACCACTGAAATATGCTGCTACAATACTATCTGAAAGGTGGATTCTGTGTTTTCCAAGTAAGTTCTGATCTTCTAGTTTTGGAGCACATATAAGGAAATAATCAGAAAATTAGGTTTGGGGCCAACATGAAAAAAAATGCTTCATAAAAGAAAAGAAAAGAATTGTACTGTAGGCACAAGTGTAGGGGTGCTAAAAAGGGCCGACTCTTGTTAAGCAGGATTTGCTCTCTCCAACTGGACATGCACAGGATCTGGGTTTTAAAAAAATATTAACTTACTTTTTTCCCCCTTTAAGCTTAGCCAGAGACCTCATGGAGGTCTAAACTCAAGCCAAGCTTGATCTGTTTTAATTCAACCACTGTTGATTTATGGCTTAGCAAAAAATGTCTGAGAATTTTTTTTAAGTTACAAAAAAATTATTTTTAACTCAACTTGACTCTCTCACATCTCAAATGCATCTGAAGGGATATTTCTCAGAGTTTCAAAAGACAAAGCCATCTCTGGAATGGGAGTTCTGAAAGCAGCAAATCTCAGTAAGAATTCCAGAGAGTTTACATACAAGTAAAAACAAATTTATTAGAGGGCCATATGACACATTAAGTATATCCATTGGATTCCTTTTGAAGAGATTAAAATAGGATCAGTCCAAGGTCAAAGAGGAGGTATGGGATGGGATGAGTTGGGAATATTTTCTGAGAGTCTGAACGAGATAAGAAACAATGTTCTTTCTTCCTTTTATTAACTCCTTTGCTTATTCTTATCCTTTCCCTTCTATAAATAAATAAATAAAACCTAAAGCCCTCTAGTTGTCTAGACAAAAATCAATCTGTGGTAAATTTCCTTCTCTACATGTCTGTGGAATGTATACTGTTATACAGTACAATTAGGAATTGGACTATTCAGTAATTATTACCAGTGACGAAAAGGCCATACCAAGCCAGTGTTGCCTCTCAGCTCTAACTTTTAATGGAGCTAACTCAGTTTCCCGGAGAAAATTTTTTTCTATGCCTCATTATAACATTCAGCTGAGGCTGTGAGATTTAACCATTTCTCAGCTATGGCTTTGTAGTGTTTGTCTAGTGTTTTTCCTGTAGGAGCTCTTACCCTTCTCATAAAACTCTAAGCTCAGTGAAAGTAAGAACCAACCATATAATTTGTTGCATTCTCTGCAATTTAGTTCCTCAGAAGAGCACGTGGGGAGCCCTAGGGAAAGAGGCCTTTCTTTCTGATGGAAGAAAAAGCGTATGCTTCACTGTGAGCATTAGCACATATCCAATACCAAGACTGCCTTGGCTCAGGCCTAGAATTACTAATTTTTACTTTTAATGATTTAAATTCCTCCCATGGTTTTAGCTTTTCAATGTCAAGAACAGGCTCCCCTCTCTTCTGAAACTACGCACAAATCCTCAGAGACCAAGGCCACATCTGTGATGTACGTTAGCTTTTTCTTGCTCCAGACCTCACCCTTAATGGATTAATGGGCAAAAAATAGTTCTGAGCATGAAAACAAATGAAATAGTGGAACAGAGTTACATTTAATCAAAAAAGAAAATCCTGTTGGATTCTTTTCATGTACTTTGGCCACAATATGGCATTAATGCCTGCTAATGAATTTATAAGCACAAAACCTGAATATTTATTTAGCATTTTGTCTTAGTCACTTTTTACTGGTTGCTGGGACAAATACCCGACACTCAAAATGAAGGAAGGAAATATTTATTTAGCTCACAGTTTGTGAAGGTTTCAGTCCATATTCGGCTGGACCAAGGCTGAGTGGAACAGGGCAGAGAACATCCAGGTCATGGTGGTGAAACAGTAACAGAATGGTGGCAGAGGCAGCCAACCAAACAGGCCAGCAGAGCAACAGCAACAGCTCAAGTCTGTCTCTCTGTCACTCTTCATATTATATTCAGGCTCTCCACCTTAGGATATCCGCTCTAGACCGCACCCATAGTCTCAGCCTTACTCAGACCAATAATCCCATCAATACTAAAACACAATCCCAGGGATCATGAATCAAATCTCAATCTATAGAAGCCACGCCCCATGATTGCATGAGGCTTTGGGGGGACAACTAGACATAAACCATAACACATTTATATTTTTCTGTGTTATAAAAATCACTTTATAGGTGTTATTTTGCTCTTACAATAATTCTAGGAGTAGTTACCATTTACTAGTAGGTTCAATAGTTTATATGATTCACTTTGTTTCTTAAATGGGATTATAATGTCTTTCTTTTTTTAAAGAATTTTTAAAATTTTATTTATTTATTTTTTTTTTCTTGTTTCAGAGCCTTTGTTTATTCACTCATTTTTATGGCCGGCTCAGCCCACCCCGAGAGCAGGGCTGCGCAGCATGTGCTGCCGGGGATCAAACTGGGGTCCCTGAAGCTGCCCAAGCTTTCCCAAGCAGGCACTTTAGACCACTGAGCCATCCCGCCAGGCCCCTACAATGTCTTTTTGAGATTATTTTATAATATGTAAAGAATTTATAGTGCTTATTATGTGCTTCCCTGTTTGTTGTATTATGTTATATAAGAAATAATGGGCCTGGTGGGATGGCTCAGTGGTCTAAAGCGCTTGCTTGGGAAAGCTTGGGCAGCTTCAGGGACCGCGGTTCGATCCCCGGCCCACAAGCTGCGCCAGTCCTGCTCTCAGGGCAGGCTGAGCCGGCCATAAAAATGAGTGAATAAACAAATAAAGGTTGTGAAACAAGAAAAAATAAATAAAATTAAAAATTCTTTAAAAAAAAAAAAAAAAGAAATAAGATTTCTTTCTTTTTTTAAAGAAAGATTTTTTAAAAATATTTATTTATTTATTTATTTTTTCTTGTTTCAGAACCTTTGTTTTCTATTCACTCATTTTTATGGCCGGCTCAGCCCGCCCCAACGGCAGGGCTGGCGCAGCATGCAGTGCCAGGGATTGAACCGCGGTCCCTGAAGCTGCCCAAGCCTTCCCAAGCAGGCCCTTTAGACCACTGAGCCATCCCACCAGGCCCCCAGAAATAAGATTTCTTAAGACCATTTTCCTATAATCTGAGCCTCTCAAGAAGCTGAGGTAGAGGGCCAGTGAGATGGTTCAGCAGTCTAAAGTGCCTGCTCAGGAAAACAAAACAAAACAAAACAAAACAAAA
>PVJA010021890.1:0-36430 GCA_004027025.1 Myocastor coypus
CTCTCCTCTCCTCTCCTCTCCTCTCCTCTCCTCTCCTCTCCTTTCCTTTCCTTTCCTTTACCCTTTCCCCCTTTTTTATCTTACAATAAAGCCAGGGAGGGGGGGGTGAGGAAGTGAGATAACAGGCTATGGGGCTCTCACCACAAAATAAATGGAAGAAAGTGAAAGCTCACAAAATGACCACAGCTGTTTTCCTTAATTTGTCAAAATGGATGCGCCTATGAGTAGGACACTGAATTGTTTCTGTTGGACAATTGCTTTCTAAAATTCTAAGCTTGCCGGGCATGGTGGTGCACACCTGTAATCCCAGCACTTGGGAAGCTGAGGCAGGAGGGTTGGTTCAAGTTCGAGATGAGCCTGGCTACAAAAGTCAGCTCAAGGCCAACCTGAACTGCATAGTGAGACCCTGTCTCAAAAAGGCAAAAATAAATAAATAAATAAATAAATAAATAAATAAATAAATAAATAAATAAATTCTAAGCTTTTCTAGGCATTGATGGCTGAAATGCAACAGCTCATTTGTACAGTTGAATACTCTGACAACGTGGAAAAATCTATCAGCTCCTGGATATTCTATCTTAATGTGCCTTACCAGTGTTAGGTTATAGTATAGTGTTTTCCTGATTAAAAGACTCCCAGTATTGTGTGGAAGAATTTTATGTTTTTTCTTCATGATTTCTTCATTGGGACTTTGTGCGTAGATGGAAGTAATTTATTTTCAGACTAAGTACCAATCACTGCAGGTGGCAGAATTTTCACCTATGTGCTTAAGATTGATAAATTGCTATCAGTCATATTAATGAAGTGGAAATTTTGCTGCAAATAAAAGCAAATTATATCAATGTTATTATTCATGTTTTAAAAAATTAGAAACTAACTGTAGGCTTCATGTTTATAGTAACATTTATGATCATATACCTGAGAGGCAATATATATGTGTATAGACCATAAAGTTACCAATATATTAGTTTTCAATACTTAATGATAATGAAGATAATGAAATATGTCCATATTCCTGTAAGTATTGCTAAATTTTTTGACTTATTGTTTATCTCAATCTAAAGTTTGTATAGAATATGCTGGATAAAATACCAAATGTAATCACATTTAGAATCATCATCAATTTTAAGAATTTGATAACACGAGCCAAAATCTTTTAAACAGGAATGGGTTATCTTGTATCGAGATAAACTAAAAGTCTCATACACTTGATTTCTAAGATCACTTCAGAGAAATAAAAAGGCACTTAACAGCTAGGAAATCCTATCCTACAGAAACACACACACACACACACAATGGCTACCAGATCAAAAGATACAGGTTAGAGTTTCTTTCCCTCAGTATAACTGAATAAATTTCATTTATAAAGACAGTCGCCACATGAGTATATATTTTACATATTCAAGAATACTTATGAATGGGTAATTATCTCACATTTCTTTAACTGTTCAAGAAAACAACAAACCAGCTATAATTTGGCTATAATTTAACTGTTACTTTACTCACACACTGATATAAATTGCTTCCATAGGAATATGACCTACATGGCAATCTATTTTATGTTCACCATGTTCAGGCACAAAACTAGTATTTTCAACTGTCTTCTTTCTTATAGCATAGAATTTAAAGGATCTTTGCAAGGAACAATTGGGTGAGTTATTCTGGGCCCTCCTATGAGCAAGGATGGAGAACAATTCAATGGAGAAAAATTCCAAACTTCTCTGAATAACTTGTGAGTGAGCTGCCATTTCTGTGGTGGTTGTTTTTGCTAAGGAGTTTGCAGAAAATTGATTTACCCAAATGTTATAGGAAGAAAAAGGGGGGGGGGAGCGTATTGCTTAACATCAGACAAATACAGTAATGAAAATAATTTAAGATATTACTGACAGATTTAGACCTGAAATTATTTATAATGTTAGCTTTCATAAGATGCTAACAGGCTGCTGACTCACAATAGTCCTAGTGCAGGTTTCTCTCATTGCTGTGGCTATTCCTGTAGCCAAATCTTAGTTTGAGAATTGGTTAAAGAATTTGGAACTGAATGTAGCATTATAGAATGACTCAGAATTCTTCCTATATGCTAGTAGTTTCAAAAGTTACACTAAATTAATAATGATTATATACATTACCTTACATTCGATATTATATGATATATAAAACATTCTCACTAGAAGAGATTTAATAAACCTTTGAAAGAGAGAGAAACAATTTTAGACAATCCTCTAATATTTCTTCATTTCCAACATTGAGTATCACTGACCACAATTTTTCATCAGATGCGTGTTGTTGAATAATCTCTGCTAGTCCTAACCCTGGAGTAATTTAGTTCCCCTCTTGTACTGTGAGCTTACACAGCTGCCTAGTTCTTCTGTAAAAAGGGAAGGCTGGGCATTCTCACATAGATCTTTTTAGCATATGAAACATATTGACATGAATATAACATATGTGCCAAAGCAATGTTATTCAGCTAACATTTCAATGAAATGCAACATAAAATTTTAAATTACGTATTTCTGCAAGTGTTTGATTCTTGTTTACTGTATTTGATCCAGAGAAAATCTCGTCATGAAAAAAAAAAAAAAAAAAACTTCTGTAATATTGCTCCAATGTAATAGAACCAGAAAAGAGTAGTTTTAATCCTGCCTTTATCTTATCACTGACCTAAGTCACCAGCAATGGTAATCTTAGTTGATCATAAATTTGGATTTATATGGAGGGGCCCATTTGGAGGACCATGGCAGCCAGAAGAATATCAAACATGGAAATCAGGGCATATGGTTGTGTTTATTAAAGCAGCAAAACAACCCTCTGCGGTCATTCTTTATCACCTTTGATTCTCCAAATAGAAGCACCCAGAATGCTTTCCTTTTTCAAGTACTATTGTCTAGTTATTGCTTACTTGTTTACAATGAGAAAAGCATAGCATGTAGCTAATTAAATAATGTTTTTTCTTTTAAGTTTTATTTCTGAAGTCACATTCTTGCATTTTATTATTTAACACTATTGTCAGTTGTTAGAAACAAAAATATTCTCTAGGGAAACAGCTCATGTGAGCTTTTTGGGGTTTTTATTTCCATTATACTAGTATGGACGATGATCTGTGCCCCAACTAAAATGTAGTGTTACCGTAAGCTCCACTTTTGATAATTGGACAATTGGTTATGTGCTAGAATTTAATTTTCACAACTACAGATAATTTAAAATATCTTCACGCAAATGTCAACAATATATCTTTCATTACTACAATATTCTACGTAGAGTAAAACATAAAAGAATCTTGCAAATTAAGTAGTTCCTAGAAGTCAAAACAGCTACTTTTCCAAAATATTAGTTTTACTAACAATTTTCAGACATTAGATACGGAATGAAAGAATAAAGTCTTCATTGGAATATGGGGTATGTATTAAGTCAACCACATCTAAAACTTCATATTGAAATCCATTTCATTTTTACTTGATAAACAACAATACTTATGTAATTCATCTGCATGGCAATAATTTCCTTTTTTTAAACTTTAATCCAAAGTGAAAGTTATAAAGCAATAATGGCATAGTGCAACCTGAGCCAGGCCAGAAGGAGGGACAAGGAACTGACGCCAGCTAAGCACTGAGCTGCCTAGGAAGGCAGGAAAGAGGTCTCTCTATTACTGAAGAATTGACAGGAAGACACTAGGACATCAGATATTTTGCACTGTCTTAGCAGAGTGCTACTGTAATCTTATCTTTCTATTTCTCTCTGTCTCACTCCTGCGTCTCAGTCCTCCCATCCCCCATACCGTGAGACATCGACAGGCTTCCTTGCTTATGTGACTGATCCAGGATTCCTAAAGTTGAGAAAGTATCACTGCTGCTGACCTGAGTCATGCTGGTTATCATTTACCACTGCCCTTCCTCAAAGGGAACTTGACAAGAAATGCAGATTTTTAGATTAAATGACATGTACATACCCTCTCCCCAAAATAAGGCTACCTTGGATTCTAATTAAGAGAGCCAACGGTGTAGTTGAGGCATGTATCTGACCTCTGTGAGTTCCTTAACAATATTACCTCTTATATTACCATCTCTAAAGAAACCTGTCTGGCTTTACTGAGTTTCACTTAAGTATAAGGAAAGCCTAAGATATTCCAGATATCTCTGATATATCTAAGAAGTAAAATTTTTGAAACAAACCTAGATTAAGAAAAAAAGCCCATTCACATTGCCTTGCAATAATGTGAACAATGGATTTTTTTTTTTCTAATATGGATTGAACTCAGAACTTTGCACTTGCCTGACAGGTGCTTAGGCCATGGAGCTTTCTCCCCAGTACAACAATGGGATTTGTCTTCCCAAAAATGATTCATGCAGATTAAATGATAATTTCTTGACAGAAGAAATTGAAATAACAATTCAACTTCCACTTCAATCAGACATGCTATGACTCTAGCCTGATATTTGTTACTCCATCCTGTGGTTAGCTTGTTAAGGAGGCTCTGGTGTCATTATGCAAGTTTATGCTGTGTAAAATAGGGACCCCAATGTTTGGGCAATCCTACAATCTGACTACAGTTTCTGCTTTGCTTCCTGGAAGGAGCTCTGTTGCACCTACAGTGAAGTGCCCTTAATGCAGCTCCATTGCTGCTGGCTAAAGGCTTTCCTGTGTCTAGTTAGAAGCTAGAAAGAAGGTTAATTGAGACCCTTCTCGCTATGCCCAGGGGAAGCATTGTTAGCATCTAGGAGAATTTGGCTCCTGGAGTTTCCCTTAGCACAGATTCCATACTGTGTTATCCATTTCTAGTGGAATAAAAGGGGAGGTTTTTGAAAGAAATTGATACTATGAGTCCTATCTGGAGAATTCTTCGTGTGATACATGTGACCAATCTAAAGGTAAGCGTCTCGGGGCTGGGGAGATAGCTCCGAGGCACAAGTGCCTGCGTGGCAAGTGCAAGGTTGTGAGTTTGAACCCCGGTCCCGCAAAAAAATAAATAAATAAATAAATAAAGGTAAGCGTCTCAAAAAGAAAGAAAAAGGTAATTGTATGGTATGGCAGTAGAGCCTAAAGAGGGGAAAGAAGACGCAAAACTCTCATTAATTTTATCATAGGGATTAACTCATAGCAAGAATTACAACAAAAAATAGCAACAAAATGTGCTCATCATTTATTAGAGATGATAACTAAGAAGCTAACCAGGGGTGTTCATTTGAAATCTCTTATATCGATAACAGTGTTGTCTACCTATTTCCAATGTCGTTTTGCTTACACACACATATCTTGAGAATAATTAAATGTCCACACGAGAATACTGATATGAACACGTGGATGTTACTTACTTTTTAGGACAGTGCATTAGTTTTCACTAAGATATTAGTGAGATGTTCTAGTACTTGCCAAGAAGATACCTTCGTGAATTAGGTAATCATTAAATCTACAGATTTTTAATTTATTAGAAATACAAAATTCACAGTTAAACTCAATATAGTTTGTTCAAAGCCAAGACAGCAATCCTGTAATTTGTTCCACTAAAATCTTAAAGATAAAATAAAATAAAAAATAAATAAACAAATAAATAAAATCTTAGAAGTATTTATGTCCACTGAGGTGTATTAGATAATTTTAGGTGATTTTTCAAGTGTCACCTAATTCTTCCTCAAGAAGTGCTTTAAATAATTTTTTAAAGAATTATTTATTTATATATTTATTTTTCTTGCTTCAGAACCTTTATTTGTTTATTCACTCGTTTTTATGGCTGGCTCAGCCTGGCCCGAGGGCAGGGCTGGCACAGCACGTGGTGCCTGGGATCGAACCGCGGTCCCTGAAGCTGCCCAAGCTTTCCAAAGCAGGGGCTTTAGACCACTGAGCCATCCTGCTGGGCCCCTCAATAATTATTTTAATGGATAAACATTTCAGTCCAATCCAGGAACTCATTTTCATTGGATGTAAAGATTTATGACTGTTCCACTTGCAACAGCCAGTAACACACACATGCATGAAGTACTTTATGAAGTCTCTTAAATCTTCTGTGATTATAGACAAAATTCAATGACATTCTTAATTATCATATAATCAGAGATATGGTGTCTGGCTTTCTTTTAACTTATAAAAATAAAAATAAGAAAAGCCTAGGGACTCTCCTGGGGCCTAGAGACCTTTAGAAGTGTATGTGTATATTTCAGCGGCACATTCTGTATTGGCAGCTTAGATGGGAGGTAGAGGTGCATCCGTGGGATGCTTGCCTTCCTGTGATACCCATAGCAGAGAAACAGACTCTAGAAAAATGAATGCGACATTTTCGTCCATCCTTCCAAATGGATAAAGATGTGTGGAATCCAACAAATTTGACCTCAGTCAATTATATCTATCCAATTCACCATGCTAGTTCAGAGAGACACACTTTCAAAACTCTGTCGACAGAACTCCTGCCCACTTCTGACATTTTGACATATTCAACATAAATAATAAGTCAGAATTCCAAAGCAATTAAGCTGAGTGCCATTACATTTAGCCTCACGGTCTTATTTTCAGGTCAGCACAGAAATGAAAATTAGAGAAAGTGCCAACTTTGATCACTGAAAAGAGAAGGCTTAAGATTTGAAGTTTATCTTGTGGATAGGCATTCAAACCTCAAACTCTTACAGATGTAATGTTTGAAATACTGAAGTGAATTTTTATATTTTAGAAAATGAGTTACTTAGGATAAATTTCATTTTTTCTTACATGTCTAAATTTTGCTGTACTTGAAATCCTGCCTAAATTCTCCTCTCTTCTTCAGAACAAGTCCTGATTATATTAACTTATAGTGGTCCCTGTTCCCATACAACACTTGACCCAAATACCTTTCCAATTCATTTATTTTCTGTAATCACATGTTCTCAAGTATATACTCCTCTACTGCTTTAGAAAGCAAACCAACCACTTAAATATATCTTCATTTTACTAACCCATTCCACTCTTCTTTTTATTTAATCCCTAAATTTCTCCTATTCCTCTTTATTGTCCTCTATCTTTCTCATTTGAGACTTTTTGATTACATAGAAGAATATCTAACTTCTTAGAATTACGTGTTAACATTGAGTTTAGATTGTACTGAATTTACCCACAGCAACCTACAAAGAAAGGAAAGCAATAGAGTTATAAATAAAGATAGATACATAAATAAATATATATGTATATATATATATATATATATATATATATATCCTGTTATAGGGCATATAGGATATATAGGATCTATCTATCTATCTATCTATCTATCTATCTATCTATCCATATTGGAGAATTACCAAACAGGCTTTGATGGATACAGTCAATTCTAGTGAAAAAGTATGACCTGCCACCTTGAGAATCAACTACCAAGAAGCAGCTGGAAGGCCAAGAAGCTTATTAGAGATATTTGGAAGTATCATTTGGCTAAAGAAACAAAATTGAAATTTACGGCCTTTCAAGGAACATGTACCTTAACTTCTAGTTTTTAGTTGGATCTATAGGCAAGAATTAAGGGCATACTTAAGGGATCCGTCATGAGAATGAGTCCCAGCCACACATTACCTGACTCCTGATGACAATCTGAGTTGTTTCAGTTAGCCTGAGACAAAGTGAATTGCAGGATTGGAGAGGGGTTGTATACTGGAATAGATCCAGGCGATCCACACCTATCTTGAATGTCTGCCAAAATTAAACATAAATATTTCTTGGAGAAAGATTATACCTGTAAGATGTCTAATCATAAATTATTATTATATAGATTTTCATATATAATTCTTGACATGAATGGTGTAGGATTACTAGCCACAAAATCAAACATCTCCTTATTAAAAAAGCACAACAAGCAAACAAACAAACAAACAAAACAAGTAGCATGAGATCTACAGAAAACAATTTGCAGTGGTCAGACAGATTTTTAAAAAATAAATGCCAATAATATGTTTATAAAAATACTTGGCAATTGAAAGTTTCAGTGAAAAAGCCCACTATACTTAGAAAATGAACAAATGAATATTTTAAAACTGAAAAATGTTACACAATTCAGAGCTCAATAGTAGGCCGTCTTCTTTTAATATGTTGTACCAAAATAAAAAAGGAAAACCAATATAAGCAGCTGTACCTTCTGTGGAGTGAAGGATTGGCAAAGGTTAATTCAGATTGGGCAAATATTTTAAAGAATGTAATTCTGTAGAACAGAGGATCTATATATTCCAGGACAGGGGATTGAATTCAGGCCCTTGTGCTTGCTAGGCAGGCACTTATTGTACTGAGCTATCTCCCCAGCACAATAAAGAAATATTTTCTAAGACAAAATATTCAGACCAAAATGTCAAAATATGAAAGATGCATAATACAGAAAATAATATAAAATCCATGTGCAACTTGGTAAAAACCTTTAAAAACTTGGCTATGTTGGGTATCAAGAAGAAAGAAGAAAAAGAATGGGGAAAAGAAATATTCAAAAATCAAATAGAAGAGAATTTTCCAAAATAAAAAAAAAAAGATATGAAGACAAAAGAGCTCAAACGCTATCAACTTGAAGAAATACTTCAAAATACTCTAATGAATCGTAACAGAACTGCTAAAAATCAAAGACAAATAGGATATTCTGAAAGCATCCAGAGATTATGAATATTACAATACAGTCATTATGACTATGTTACATTCAAAGTTGTAGAAATATCATTAATAATGTACTTTTGACAGTTATAGTGAAAGATATGATAGTAAATGACATTTTTTCAATGTACTAAAATCTTATTAACAAAATTTTATCCCAAGTAAAGGCTAAATAAAGATTTTTTTAGGTTAAATAGACATATACCAAATAAATATCTGAACAACTTCTTTAGGCAAGAAAAAGCAAGAATATACAGGAAGAGTTATGAAACAGCAAAAAGAAAACAGTAAATCCAACTTAATATTAATAAGTACATAATAACAATTTTAGGGTCAGTAAGATAGTTCAGATGGCTAAGTGCCTGCTTAGGCAAGTGCAGGAATTGGGGTTCTACGCCCCCACCCCTTTGCACCACATGCCATGCCAGCCCCAGCCCCAGGCATGCTGAGCCATCCTCAAGTCCCAGCGTGATGGCATACCTGCAGTAGCAGACCTGGGAGGCTTTAAAACAGCAGGATCGCTTTGAAGCTGCATAGTGAGACCCTGCACAAAATACATTATTGGGGGGCCCTAAAATATAAGAAGAATTAATTTAGTGGTACTCTATCACATTTGCCTATCAGAAGGTTCAATATTGTTATGGCAATTGTCTATAACAATGACCTAACTCTCAATACAACTTCAGTTATAATCCCAGACTATTTAGGGTGTGTAAGTTTAAAAATTGATGCAAATATTTCTAGGGAAATGCAATGAATTAAAATAGTCAAAACAACGTTGAAGAGGAAACAACTAAAATATTTTGCTACCTCCCTCTCCAATAGGCCTCTTCCTAGTCTTTACACTGAGTGAAGTCTTACTCTCAAAATGAAAGCAAAAATAAAACAAGGCAGACACAAAATCTATAAACCTTATTTTAACCCCCAATTCTGGTCATAAAGTTTTTTTTTATATATATTTGCTGAAAAATAAGTTTGACTTTATTATCTCTTTCTTTCAGGCTTTGCAAGTTGGGCTCCAACCATGCAAATGTCTCAATCCCCAACCCATATTAATCTTTTTCATATCCCATAATCTAACTCAATTGTCCCTTAAAAACTTCCCTTTATATTGTTCCTCATTGTCATAACCTATTCTGTTTTTGTGGGGGAGGGGAGTGTACAGGGAATAGAACTCAGGACCTTGTGTTAGCCAGACAGGTGCTATGCTACTGAGCTATATCCCTGGCCCATACCTGTCCTTATATACCTATCTTATTCTATTCATTTCTTAGTTTTATAGGACAGCTCTCCTTTGTCCTTTTCATCCTCATAAGCAGACTTTCAGAGATGAAGTTAAGAGTTCCCTTCTGACCCTACATTCACTCTCTGCAAACTTACAGCCCTGAAAGAGCATCTATTTATTTCTGAGAAAATGTCTGAAGTTCCACTGAGAGCCCTTCCTTCTTTCTGTGTCCTAGACATTGCCATACATATATCATAGCAATTACTCCCTGAAGTCCACTCATTCTAGCCCCTGGGCTCTTTACCACTATCCCCGGGGTCCCTAACTTACCTCACAACTCAAAAGTCGCCTGTGGGATATAATACAATCGATAATTAATTTTGTTTGCTTGTTTTCAGCCTTGCATTTCCAAATAAGCACAGTAGAAATTCACTTCCTAAAGTGAATTTTTATAGACGATTGGCAAAAGATGTAAAGATGTTTCCTAAAGAAAAAATTTAAGGTCAAAAGTTTGAGTGATGCTATATCCCAGAACCTGTTTGGGGAAACATACGGTGGCTACTAGAACACGCGGGCTCTAGAAAATCATGCCTTTGAAAATGTATGTAGCAATGTTTCCCTGGGATATGCATGGCATAAACTGTGCGATGTACTCAAGGAGCTCCCCTCTGTCCTCATTGTCCACAGTGCCAACCCTGCTCTACGAAGCCCTGACTCCCCTGCTCATTCCAGCCCATTTATTAAAATACTATTTCTTAAGAGGAAAACCTAACTCATTTATCATTGTTATTCCTTTATGGTGGTGTGTTCCACTGTATCATTGCATAATCAATAAATGCTTAACAATTAAGGAAAAGTGCAATGCTTCACTATTTCTTGAATTTAGAATTTCATTTAGTATTCAGTAATATTGACTTTGCCTGTGAAAATTTCAGACATTGTGAAAATGTTCTTAACCTAGGCCCCTGATAAAAACCGTAGTATACATTTCTGAAGATTAAATAGCTTGGTACGGAATTGAATGTGTTAAACCTATTCCCAAAGCACCTAAATATCTGTGAGGAAGTGATTTGTTCACTTTCATGAACTCACTAATTAAGTGCTCACCATACACTTTGCTTTTACCAAAAATAGAGATGATTCAGTCTCTTTCTGATGAGACCATCTACTGTTTCTATCTTACTGTTATCATTACTATACAAATGTGGCTTCTTGGTACCTGCTATCCCTAGGGGACAGGGAAGCATATCACAAAGAGAAAATATTGGAATAGTAGCATAATGGTTGTCTCCAGCTAAAACTGTCTAAGAAACAGAAGTTGCTGTCAAATAGGTTGATGTGTGCTGGCAGAGTTATCTGAGAAGCTTGAATGCCTCTTCCTGCATTATGTCTAGCATGTCAAGTTCTCAGTTTCATGGGGGATATCTGGTATTCTATCAGGCCTCTTATAATGAGCTCAAGGTAGCCCAAAGCAACAAGTTTCCTGATGGTAATATTGTAAGTATAGAAGCAAATATGACAATGTGATGACTTTTTAAACAGAGGTAGCATGTATTAAGGTATGGGTGATGCTTCTGATTTATCTTGAATTAAGGCATGGCATTTTTCATATTCCCATTGCTTTACTGAAGAATGTATTTATATCCTGTGTGTTATGCTTATTTATTTATTTATTGCATTTAGGACAGGGGATATAGATTGGACTTGTAGTGGTTGTTCTGTTTTCAGCTTCCCAACGTGCTGGGGTTACAGGTGTGCATCACCACGCCCAGTCTCAATCACTGTCTCAGCGTTCCCCAAGGACCAGCAACCCAGCAAGCCAGGGGTCGAACTCCGACCACTATTCTTTTAAAAATCTTTTAAAAATCTTAATCTTTTCTATGTGAACATCTTCAGCTATTCAATAGAAATCAAATCAGTTAGGGAAATGAGTTTAATTTTTCAGCCCTAAGAAATTAGGCACTCAAGTCCTGTGTAACTCTTGATCTGTGCATCTTAATCTTCTTATGTCATTACCTATTTGCTGTAGAGTTATGGGAGACAGGGAAATTTAAATTCCGTAGCCATTTCTTTTTAAAAACTTCCTTATATATCTCAAATCCATGAAATTGCAGAAAAAGAATAATCCTCCTACAAATGAAGTCATAATGCTTTTGATGATCAGGTCAGACCAGCTGATAAGCTCAGTAGAAAGGCAGCACAGCAATTGACTGTCATAAAGATTAACATCCATTTGCTTGGCTAATGAGTGCCACATGCATAGCATATCCAATGCTTATGCGTTAAAAGGTTGTATCCATTTTTATCATCACATCTGGAAGCACATCCAGTGTGATATACAGCTGCATGACTGATTTTCATGTTTGTGGTTGTAATCAGTCTCGTTAATTTTTGGTCCTATTCCATATATGCTGGTTTACTCAAAAATATACATTACTGATATCTAGAAAAGTTTCACTTTTCAGGTGTATGTGACTATCTTGCAGCACTAATAGTTTTAGTTTTTTCTTTATTTTTTTTTCTTTGGCCTTGAGTAGTTTTTAATGCTAATTTTGACGTGCATAATATCTTACAACAGTTTATCCTTCATAGGTGATGATTCAGGGAACGCTTGTACAGAGATTGCTTTAAATAGGTATTTTCAATCACCAAAGATTCACATGACCCCATTTGATCTTTTCCAGTGTTATTAAGGAGAGCAAAAAGGAAATGCAGTCACAAAATGTTAAATTAAATGTTTAAAATTAGCCTTTGCTATAGTTTGCTTTGAAATACCTGCATGTGTACTTTTTCTTTTTAAAAAATGTTTAAATGATGTGTCATGTTATGTTGAGTATCTTCTTTCAAAATAAATCCTGCCCCTCAAGGATATCTATATCCGAAGTAGCTATGCCGTCATGTAGACTATAATAGCCCTTCTGTGCTAAGAAGAACAGGGATAGAAATAGATACTGTATGACTAAATGCTGATTGACAGCTCCATCTCAGGCTTGGTGCTTCTTTAGCTCAATTGCAATAAAGAGACTTCATATCATACCATTCAACAGATAATAAAAGAGCATAAACAGATCTAACCTTGTGGAAAAAAAACTGTCTACTTGATTATAATGACAGCACATTGAACATTCACTTTTCAATAAATGCCTTACATGAAGATCGCAAAAGTAAGTGTTGACTCATAAGCTAAACTCTTTCTTCAATTATCCTTCTAAATGTTATTTCTAATAGAAAAGTAACACTATACCTGGGTACTCTTTAAATATATGAAAGCCAAATATTTTCTTATAATAATATATGAAACATCTATGCTGGTCCAGCTACACACTAGAGACAGCCTAAAAACTCCTATAAGAGAAACCATTTTCAAATCTGTCAAAGTTTACTGCATTGTCATATGGGGAGGGGAACACACGAAGAATTCTTGTCATCAAAAGCTTTATCTGTGCATTTATGCTGGTCTACAGAAAGGAGCAGTTAATGCTTAGTTTTGTCTCCTTTTTCCAATTCTTTGAACCGTCTCTCTTCTTAATTTCTTTTTTCTTTCTTCTTCCAAATTTACGTGAATATATTTGTTAATATGAACAACTAGTTGGAAGATAACATGATACATTACAACAAACATCGAAATTCATATTATTTTGTTAAGTGAAATTCTATATCACTAGTAATTTTTCTGCTTTAATGCTTGTCATCTCTTTAAAAAAGTATAAAACGTTTTATAGAATAGGACCAAGGAGATATCTCAGCCAGGTTAGTGTGAGATCCTGAGTTCAATCCCCAGCATACACACATTAAAAAAAAGTTTTATAAAGTAAAATAAGTAAACTGTCACAAAGACAACAATAAGCAATGTATTGATTATTTTAACTGTCCTACTAACCTATTTTGAAAATTTCACTGCTGTTTTATCTTTTTATCTTATTAACATGAATTTTAAAATAAATAAAATAAGTAGATACTTTCAAAAGCAAAGGTTTTCACTATACTTGAGCAATTATAATTATTATTATTATTATTATTGTAACATAAACATACCTAAATGCATCCTTGGCAACATGAAGTTCACAGACTTCATCAGTTTTAAGAAATTTTATACACATTTATGAAACAAAAAATAATAATTTTGGTCTCTAATGTTGACCATAGTTAGTAATTTTTTATATAGCCAACATACTCTTTGAAAGTTACTTCCTTCTGATATCTTTTAACTGTGTTTCTGTTTCCCAAAATTATTATATCTGCACCACATTCTAAGAATTAGTACTGGGCAAAAAGAGTTACTCCTGGGTAGATTATCATAGAAGCTATCTGGTCTGTATAGATCATGTTTTTTGGGATAATTTATGGAAAGGATATTGATTATGTGTATTTACAATTCAATTTTGAACATATTTTTAAATAATAGCAGTTAAAAAAGAGAATTACAGTTAAATTTTATATCTGTTTTGGTCTACAGGAGAGAACTGAATTGGGATATTCTCCGTGACAGAACAGAAGGGAGTGCAATTAATGGCAGACACAAAGAATCCTTCTGACATATAGAGTTTCTGAATTTCTGGATTCAGCAATGCCGTCAGTGTTTTGGCTGGCAGCCTATAGCCCCCTTTTAACCTGAGCCCAGCTTACTCAGCAAGCTATGGCATATGACTGCTGAGCTGCTACTTTCTTATTCCAAAATACACCTCCAGTTGAGAGAGGGACATGCTCTTTTACATATGGTATGGGATTTTGTTTGGGAACTCGAATTGCTATTATGAGGTTTTGAAAGAAATGTGCAGCAGTGGCATTAGGAAAAAGAAGAAGAAAAAAAAAAAAAAAAAACACCATCAGAAACTTTGGAAAGGAAAGAGGGAGGATGACCTCACAGAAACTGAGATGCACCACTTGTTTTGGCCAGGCAAGAGAAGTTGAGAAACATGTTGTAGGTGGGCCAACAAAATCTATCATCTTGGACTAGGACTACAGAGCTCTGAGCTAAAATCTTTCTATCCAGGCTGGAAAGACAGCACTACTGACCAGCCAAGTAGAGCAGCTTTATTCTACACTCCCATACATTTATACAGCTATGGAAGTGGTGTCAGGGTCTTCATAGGAAGGCATGTAAGGGGCATAAGGAAAAACAAACCAAGTGTGAGGTCATCCCTTGAAGAATGATGGCTGCAGTGACAATGAATTCACAGAGTTCGCTCTCAAGGACATTATTTTCTCATTACTAAGAGAACTCAAGTAGGCCTTTTGGGCAATATGCATAGCTCATTATTTACTGTTTTCATCCAGCCATCCAATCGCTCATCCATCTAATGTTTATTCATCATCAGCTGGGGGGTGGGGTGCACAAGGGCAGTTGTTTATGGTGGTAGAAAATACCAAAAGCAGCAAGAGAGGAGGGGGTCGGTACAAGACTCCTTCTATCACTTATATTGTATGAAGGCTACTGCCCCAGGGTGGGTGTAACACTCAGAGCCTTAACACCAACCTTAGACCATGAATCATTTATGCACAAGCTCTAGATTCAGCTGCCTCTGAAAAGTCTGACCCCAAGACTACATAAAGCTTTGGGGAGACATCCAGATACAAAGTGTGACAGTGCTGAACAACATGAAGACTTTGACATCCTAAAGCTTATACTCTAGTTAGGAAACACAGGTACCAAAAGTGAATACTCAGTATATTTCTAACATTACTAAGTGCTTCTAAGAAGCATAAAGGAGGACAAGGGTGCTAGATATTAACAACATACAATGAAGAGAATGGAAACTCTTTCCTGTGGGCTGTTGGCAAAATCCGATGTGGGGAGGATTAATATGAATAGAGTTATAAAATAACTTAGTGAATCACATGAAAATCTAGAGAATTTTCTTCAAATAGAGTAACAAATACAAAATCCTGAAATAGAAATAGTATGGGTTTATAATAGCAAGAGACAGGTCATTGCTGCTATAGTAAGAGGTAATCAGAAAAGAAAATGGGGCCAGGTCTAGGCCCTCCAGGGTTTCATAAGCTGTGATATTGACTGATTCTTTATCCTGAATGTGATCGAGAACCTTTAAGGATTTCTGTGACCAGAAGAAATACAAGTTAGTTTAAATTTTGAAATGGTTCCAGAGTTCTTGTCTCAGAAAATAGATAAATAAATATTGCTCCTCTTTTCTGAATAAGGAAAAACAGAACCAGGTTAGGGAAAAGAGAATAAAAAGGTCATAAGAATGTTCTTATTTAGACATGCTTATTTTGATGTGCATTAGATGACAAGAGGGGAATACTGAGCAGGTAGCTGGCTATACAAATTTATGTTTAGAGGAGAAATCTGTATTGGTGGAGAAGATTCAGACAGTATGGGGATTTAAGTGCTATCTTTGTGATGACTGGCCTTTATGATGAAGGCCACAATCCTATGTAGAATGACTGGATAGAAAAGGGAGAAGCAAATGACAGACCCAGTCTTCTTTAACATAATTACGGAAAAGAAATCCACAGAAGAAAAATAAAGCAGTCAATAGGGAAAAAGAAGAGAACTATGCAGTGTTTCACAAGCTCAAGTCAATTTGCATATGATAGCAGCCCTGTCTAATTATGGAGAGAGACCAAGTTTGAGGAGGCTTGAGAATAGACGACTGGGTTTGCAGCTGAAAGGTCAAGTGATGACCTTCACGATGCTTCAAGAGAAGAGTGGGTCACATAAGCCTAGCCTGAGAAACTAGAGCAAAGAAGAAAGGATAAAGCAGTACATTTACCTGAGAGATCACTGTATTTTTCACTGTATTCACTAATAAAATGCACAACTTCCTCATAATAATTGAGACTTCTCTTATAGAAGATTTGCTTCATTTTTGTAGTCATGACATCAAGATTTTTTTCATGTCTGCTCTACATTCTTAGCTGAGAAAAATTATTGGGTTTCTGTTATCTGTACCCCAATTCCCACCCTGATGGTGCTCTCTCAATTTCACAGGTCAAATAGTATCATTGGCTGCAATACTTGGCCTGCATGCCTAGGCTTTTTTTTTAGCTGTGTTGCCATTAACTGGAAAGTAGTTTAACTTCTTTATCTTTTCCATAAATAAATAGGAGAACAGTGCACACCTCTGTTGATTGAAACCAGTCCTGTTGCTATGAGCACTGAGCAAAACAGAATGTAGGGGAAGAATTGGTGGAGGTGTGGAAGAAGTAGTGGTACAAGAAATGTTTACTGTGGTCTACTTTTCAACAGACTAAGATCAAATGGTGATGCAACATTTTGGTCAAACTTTTACCCATGGTTCATGGGGGTGGCTTCAGAACCACCAGCAATGACTTTTTAGAATAATAGCATTGTACTGCTACAAGAAGGCCTTGTTAAAATTCTAGTCTTCTTATTACTATTCAGTGGGTCCTGTTCTGTCAAGAAGTTAACTCATACAAGTGACTAGATAGGGCCACTTTCTTGAATACATGTTTTAATCCCTTGCTATAAACTATTTTGAGATGAATGAAGGCTTCTTTTCAGGTCACTAACATTTAAGATAGGATTCTAAATCATATTTGTTTCCTTCTTTCCATTGTATTTTGGGATACTATGTCTTGTTACAAGTTCTAGGTGATGGTTTAATTTGAAATGTGTAAAAGGATTTTCCTTGCTCATGAAATGACATTTTCTTGTCATTTTAAGTCATAGCAACACATAGCTCATCAATAAAAGTATACAGTTATTCAGAATTTATTCCATAAAATATTAGCAATTGTCCTTTCTATCTGGATTATACATATTAAGGGTTTTCTGTAAGAGCTCAGATTTAAACAAACCAACATTTTCTATTAACCAGTAGGCTGGCAGTCGCAGTCCATCTGCTCATCCCTTCGCCCAGAGCACACTCTGTCCATCTCCCCCAGGCCTGCCTCCAGCTTGTGCTGTTCTCTGCACAGCACTGACTCCCTTGTGCCCTGCTCCCAGCCCACCTTAGTTTGAGGAACCCCGCTTTGGCCCTGATGTGACTCACCATTGAATTTCAAAGACTGTAAGTTGGAATCCATTTCCCAGCCATTAAACCTGTATCTGCATAGGTGGAGACTCATAGCTCCCCAAGAAAAGCCCTTCATATTTTCCTCTGAATCTTGACCAATCCCCAGTCTTCCTGGCACTGTCACAATAAAATCCAAAGAAGGGTTAAATCCCAACCTTACATGGGTCTGAGAACTTTTTCCAATTGTTGGTGCACGTCAGAAGCTATAAGGACTGACTCTGATAGATCATCTCTTTTCTAAGTCAGGTGCAGGGATAGATTAAAGCTAAACATGGCTCAGATCAATCAAAAGTTCAGACTACTGGAAACTACTGTTCGACTGTGCAAAATTGGTGTAGCTTCCCATTGAATAAAAAATCTATGTACTGAAAAGCTACCACTAAAACATGTGAAGAGAATATCAACAAATCTGATGTAAACATAGATTATGAGACAATAACACAAATTTACTTGAAATGTGTTTGATAATGTCTTTTTTGAAAATGAAGATGTGAGAAGAAATATACAGCAAATCTCTTGCTTTTAATAACAGGTAGCACGTTTTCTTTTTAACCCATTCTCATTCATTCATGATGTGTTATTACACATTTTTGTTGTCTTGGTTTTATTTTAGTGTTTCATCAGACAGGGATATTGACACCAAAATAGAAAAAATTTGGAATATTCTTAAAAATGGGCTAGAGCTCAGTTACCAAAATTTTCCATCGTATTTTTCTCAATGTCAACAAAACAGAAGTGTGCCCTACTGTTCGCAGCAGTTATATATAAAATAAGTGATTCATAAGGCTAAAATTTAATTAGAAAAAGTATCATTCTAAATACAATGCCCCATGCCCTTCTGATCTTACTTTTAGTAAATTTTATACACTACATCATCTAATACTTTAATGCAAACTATTTCTGCAAGTAACCATAGAAAATTCCTTCTCAAGATCCACTGGGAAATTTTCAGCTATGGATATTTTTCTCTTTTCTTAAAAGAAAAAAAAAAAAAAAAAAAAAAAAGCAGAAACTTTTAAGCTATTGGCTGCTCCCTCAAGAAGACTGTTTACACCAGCAGGAATTTTTGAGTCCTTTTCACTTGCTGCTAGCTATGATGCACCAGATTGGGTCCAGATTCCTACTTAAATGTCTTGGGTAGGAAAACTCAGAAGGTGAATCCTCACTGAGGCCGCCGTCGACTAAAAGCTGCTGCTTCACTGGCAGTAAACGGAGCCTGGCAGCAAAATTGAAGCCTGCAAGAAAGTGGATTTTAAAAATGTCTTGAACGTGGGCATAAATTATGAACAAAGATTAAGTACCACATGCTTACAAATCCTCTCTTTCCAGCGAATGTGATATGTAATTTCTGATCTTAAAATAAGAAATACCGGCCTTAAATGTATTTTATGTGTTTACTTTTTGCTCTTCAGTTGAGAAATATTCGATGATGTATCTGCTGCATGACCGACACAGCCTGCTCATTTCTGAGCTCGGAAACTCTTACCTTGGTTCCTCGCTCACTGTCTTTGACCTGACCCCCTACAGGGCCTTGGAATCTCACAAAATAAACACTAATTAATTACCAAGGAAATACCATTTGGGGTTATAGACCAATCAGGCAACAACCTGGTAGTGACTCTTCAGGCTGTGACAGATAGAAACATTTAGCTGTGATTGTGTATGATGTCATGCGGGTAAGTGAGTATTGAGTTGTGTTCATCAGTCTGTTTACATCAGAAGTTCAAAAAGAAGAAACCACTTTGTGATGATGATTTTCTCTGTATGACCTTTTCCAGCACCTGCAGAGTACAGATCATGCAGCGATCTGATCAAACATCCCTTCATATTCACACCACAGACGTGCAAACCACACATGCATGCTCACACTTACGTTTAGGGACTACACGGTGTAAACTTTATGTATTCAGAGAAAAAATAGTTCTTCAGAGCTATATATTTAAATTGCAAAGCTTCTCTTTTGCAGCATAAGATGTTCTTGATTGTGAAGTACTATATTTCACTTTTCATCTGCAAATGACCTTTCTGGGTTGGTTCTTTATACTGCTAATGTAGTCATCCAAAGGATGGAAAAGATAGGTGTAAATCATTCCAGTGTGCTTTTTTTTTTTTTTTTTTTTTTTTTTTTTTTTTTTTTTTTTTTTTTTGGTCCAGGAAAATAGACCCTAATAAAAACAGTAACAATTATATTTGTTTTGTCATATTATTTTTCTACTTATCCATCAAGTGGATGGATGTTATCTAATATATCTACTAATAATTTTCTCTTTCCATTTATTATGTATGGAAAACCTGTACTTCACCAAATTACCTCTGCCAGATTTCTATACATACAGTAAATGATTTTAGAAATTAACTCACTAGAACTCTTTGTTAAAATTTGTCATTTATCTATTAAAATTCTTCAGCTTTTGTCAGACAATGTACTTAGCTCTGTAATAAGAGTCCCTGAAGATATGTGTGTGATTTGTCAAAAGAGAGACAAAAAGTGTATAAAACTCTAAAATGTCAGCAATCAGGAGATTTAACAGACTTTAGTAAATTTACATAGAATGAATAGAAACCTTTGATATTAATAAACTTAACTCGGGGGAGTACAAAAGAGGGGGCAAAGAATGATAATTTCAGTACAATTTCCACTTCCACAGCACTTACTTCTTCTAAAATTAAAAATTATTGTGAATAAAATGTGTGATAGATTTTAAATAAAATAAATGTAATGGATTTCCATTACCTGAAAGTTTTACAGTGAGAATATTTTTTCAGTTATACCAACAGACTATATAATTCTTCACTTAGCTTATTTTCTTCCACAGCAGGACCAACGTTATATGGCATAAGGATAGACAGAAAATAAACTTTTCACTTTTATGTAGCTATTGAAACAGAAAGAGGTGAACAGAAACAGGCAAGATTGTTTCCTGGCTTTTAGAAGCCTGATCTGGAGATATACAACTATAACAGCAGCACATGAAAATGACAATATTTCTGAAGTGACACTGGTGTACAAACATGTTAAGAGTTAAGAGTCAAACCCCATGCCAGATTAGGATCAGATACATACCCTGAGAAGGAATTTTACTGGATACTTTGGTGGACATGTATACAAATTGACAAAACTGAGGCCACTTCATATAAGTGGAAGCTGAAAGCTGATTATTTCCTAAATCTAAAAATACAGTGTTTCTTTTCTAGAGCTAGTATAGCAAAATACCACAAACTCAGTAGTTTAAGCAACAGAAATATGAGAAGCCTAAGACCATGGTTATGTTTCTCCTGAGATTTCTCCTCTTAGTCATAAATATCCTCTGCCACTGTCGTAGTGTAGCAGTCCCCCCACCTCTCTCTCTCTCTCTCTCTCTCTCTCTCTCTCTCTCTCTCTCTCTCTCTCTCTCTCATCCCTCTCTCCTTCCCTTCACTCCCTTTGTATTTCCAGTCACTACTAGAACCCCAGTTATACTGTGTTAGGACCCACTCTGATGGACTCATTTTAATTTAATCACTTCTTTATCTCCAAATATAGTCACATTCTGAGCTACCCAGGCTTACAGTTTGAGTACAATTTTGAGGGAGAGAAATACAATTCAGCTATAACATTTAGGTTCTGGGGCCAGTGTGCTTGTGGCTTCCATATCTGAAGATCTGGACAATGTCCATTTGAAATCAAATGTCCTTTACATATTTGTGGAATCAAGTAAAATCTGTCTAAGGGAGCTGGGGATCCTAGGCCTATGAAGGCTTAGGTCACATCTTTTCCTTCAATTTCTAGAAGAGAGCATTATATGACATAAGTGGATGGAAGTAGATAACCCTCTGAAACATCCAGCCCAATTCCCCATTTCCCAGTTGACTACCAAGTTACCACATCTATGGGGCCTTTTGTCTCTTCTTCCTTAATCCTTCACTTTCCTGACAGAGTGAGAAGTGATGTACTGTGAAACAGTCGACATGTGCTGTGTGCATAGGAGAAGGTCAAGTGAGCTCAGTATGGGAAAGGAAGAGCTTCTTTTTCTTTTTATATTACATAACTTTTGCTTTCAATTGATATCACAGGAGAAAATATATTAGTGGATAAACATAATACACTAACATTTTTCTTTGAACTGGATGCCTGACCAAAATGTTTATGGAAAAAAGAAAGAATAAGTAATGCTAACAAGAATTAGTCCAACATTAAAATTCATGCATTGGCAATATTTTTATCAGCCTTCCATTGGGCTCAATTCTTCACTATGAGTGATTCCTGGTATAAAACCAATTTGTTGTTATTTATCAATGGTTCACAAAATAGTGATAACAATTACAAACATGGAAATTTCAATGTAGGCCAAATGTTCTAATGAGCATTTCACAAATGCTAAACATTTTGTTCTCACAACAACTCTATTAGGCGATAATGTTATGTTCCTCTTACATATGAAGAAACTGAGTCATACAGGAGCTAATTAATTATCTTAGATCAGTGAGTGGCAGAATTATAACTGTCTGGTTCCAGAGCCCAGCATTTTAGCTATTAGTTTATGCAAATATAAGAAGACTCATGTTTTGTTGACCAGTATTTATGACAAATGGTAATTCTAATTTTAAAAGAGATCTGCTCTGTTAACAGGGAAGAGAGGGTTTTTTACCAGAAAGGCAAACATTTTCACTGAAAAACTAGGACCATATGGTAAGGAAATGCATGCCTCTGTACAGAGCCTCCTGCTCTGCTGCTGTTTACTAATGCACTTCTTGGATATTTGCCGACAATTTTTTCATATCTTATTTATCCTAAGACATTATGGGTCCTTATAAAACCAGTAGCATATAAAATATCCCTGCCTAGATATTTTAAGTCTAGGATTTTAGAGTTGTAAGGCTAATTTCCATAATAGATTCAAAAGTTTTAAAATGAAATTTCTGCCTTCCCATGATTATGCAACTCACCAAAGCACTTTTTATGTGTGTCCTTAAAAATGTTAACTGTCTGAATGTTCAAGTTGTTGCTTCCCTAGCCGGTATAACTAACATAAAAATACACATGGCACAAGGATTGACCTTATTTTTCTGCTGAGCAAAGCTGTAATGACGGATAAGACTTCCCAGGAGTGAAATAAAAAAGACTGACATACAAACTGTGTCTTTTGTTGTTGTTGGGTTGGAACTGTGCATGTGAATATTTCAGAAGGATCATTCACCGGTTATGGCAAACTCCTTTAGTGCTTCATGTATTCCTTTACATTTCCTAAATTGCCATGCAGTTATGTGGGTACCACATGACAAGACCTAGGCTATCACCAGAAGCATTTCTTCTGGGTCCAAGCATTTAAGAACACATTTGTCTCCTCCTTTCTGTACTTGCCCTACAGTGGCCTTAGACAGTCACAATGGGGCACTCCGTGATAACAGATTGTTGTTGTATCTTTGCCAATGCATATTGCACGTGGAAGATTGAGGTGTAAAATGTTCTCACAACGTCACTGTTTAATGAACAAAACTGGACTTGGGAGAATTAGGAAAGTTGAGGTTCTATAAGGAACTCAGGTAGGCAATCTCAGTGGGCTCTCTATATTTCTCTTTCTGAAGATCTCATGCCTTGAAGAATTTAAAACTTGTGCAATTTTTAAATTCTTATTATTATAATTTTCCCTTAAATGCATAACATCTTGAGATTTTTATTATGAAATATACTGATAATTGTAAGTGGGAACATGAAGGAATTCTAGAGAAGCACTACTCAAATAAGAAAAAAGCAAAAGTCAAGTGACTTTGACTACCTATGCCTGGCAAAACTGCCTGACTTTTGTAACTTTACATTGACACCATGGTCAAAAAAGTTTCCTTCATGTTTGCAGATACAATAGCAGACCTTTCTTACAATCTAGGCGTGCATTTCAGCAGTTGGTTTCTCAGCAGGTTGTTGCAGGCTGAGAGCTCCCAGGTGAGGCCCTTCCCAGCCCTTGCTTTAGTTGAAAACAGCTGCCTCCCCTCAGCAGTGTCCTCTTCCAACAACTCATGGATATGGGAGTTCCAAAAGTCTGTGTCTATTTGGGGCATCCTCTGAGGGCCACTCCAGTTGACTTTGGTTAGAACTGTACTGCATTTTAACTTTTTCCTCTGCCAATTCCTTCTTTCCTTTCTCTGTACAATGCTCTCCCCTAAACCTTGCTGCATGTAAATCTCTATCTCAGATTCTGTTTCCTATGGAACCTAATCTATAGTATCCATAAGGAAGCAAACAGAATTGGACCTTGTGATGAAGGTTATAGCTTGAACATAAAACAAACTTGAGTCATTTCGATCTTTTTTAAATATCTGAAGTGCATAGACTTATCTGCAATTCTGAATTACCATAAAAATGGTAGTGATTTTATTTTGGAACATTTTAGTTGAGAAAATACTACAGAATATTTTTATGTATACTTTACTCATTGTATCTAATGTTATCATGTTACTTTAGTCGGTACAGTTGTGAGATTTAAGAAGTGGACGCTGGTCCCTAACGATCAACCAACCTCTAGATTTCATTCATATTTCACCAGTTTTTCAATTAGTATGCTGTCTATTCCAGAATTTATCCAGTACAAATTACCACACTGAGGCAATAGTTATTTTTGAATGACATAAGTGTATGTATTTATATTTCCTATATTTGTTAATCATGTCTTTAATTATTAACAAGTATACAGAATTTTTTAAGTATACATTAGACATAACAGTGGTCTGACCCTAATTAGCTATGTCACTGTGTGCATCCTCCTTCCCCGCTCTGAGCCTCAATCGAGATGGGGCTAAATGTGATTATGTCTTCAGGCCTTCACATTTCTCACATTCTCTTCTACAATACTGTTAAAAATAACATTACATCTTGCAATTATTTTAAAAAGGAAATTTTTTTTTCTGTTAAAAATCACAATTAGAACTATAGGTTTCAGATTAATGTAAAAGAGACAGGCATACCTGCATAACCTTGATTAGATTTGAATCAATAGTCCCTTTGAACAACAAAGAAAATAAAACACAAAGATAAAAGAAGAAAAAGAATCATTTAAACAACAAAGACTCTTGATACATTCTCATGAGAATTTGAGGTGGAAGAGTAGGCGCCATCAGGCCTGAGACTCATGAAGTAGATGCATGTTGGGTCAGAAAAGCAATGGCCTGAACTGGTGAAACTGATGATTAGGAAACCTTGCAAGGTCCTGCATTCTGATCAGCACTTCATTAATTTTTGTAAATATGAAGCTAGTTCAACAGGTCAAAATGAGAGTAATTATTATTCTTCAGAAGGCCATTAATTTCTTGAAAATAAATTATGATAATCTTTAAACATATTATTTCAAAAGAAGAAGAAACCATATAAAAAAAAGTACAGGATATGCTTTGATTCAAATCCCTTCTGTTATCAAAATTATTTAATGAAACTGTTTGCAATAGCTAGCAGTGCTTTAAGATGTTTATTATTACTATTCCCTTTCATCAGAATAAATAATGTGGATTTAGTAAGGAATAAATTTACAATAGCTTTCAGGTGTTTAATTTTGAGCAATGAACATATTCTTTAAGTATTTAATTTTTAGTTGTATTAGTGCATACTTACACTATAATTACATTCATTGTGGAGAACTGGTCAATGTAGATAACATGTTAATATTTTAAGTCACTTTCCCATCCCTCTCCCTTTATTCCAAAGTATATAATATATATATATATATATAAAATACACTTTTGAATATATATAAATATACATGTAAATGTATATATGCAAATATATATGCATATAGTACCCAGAAGTGAATTCAGGACTTTACATTTGCCATGCAGGTGCCATGCCACAGAGCTACACACTCTCAGGCCCAATTTATTCTTAATATTGGTATTTTTGCATAATTAAACCTTACAGAATTTTTTATGCCTACACCTGTATGTGCAAGTCATGGTTTTTAGGGAATTGAATCATTTGGTCGCAACTCTTCTAAAAACTCCCTGTCATTTCAATATAGGCACAATGTCCATGAATGTGATGGAATGCAATTTCTCTGTAAGAATGATGGTATCTGTAGTCTAACTTAACTAGCAAAATTGAAAAATTATCTGTATCCTATCATATGAAAACCTGGTTATTTCATAAACTCTGACCAAAGTGCTACTTCATTATGTTGGCTCTCCAAAGTACATGTGAATATGGAGAAATACAAAATAAATCTGTATCTGCCTATTATCAGGCAGATGGACCATGAATATGAATATAGTGAGCGCATGCCTGTGTACATTGAGAAAAAAAGGTTTTTTGAGCATGGGAGCTCCCCAAACTTTCAGAAATAGGCATGAGATTCTGTTTTAGCTCTGAGAGCATTTTCAGCATTAAACAGAAACCCAGTATGAAACTGTGGCCCTGGATCTTCCTGCTAGATGTTTCATCCACTTCTGAGGCTATGAGGGGAAAAAAAAAAAATCAGGGTTGCAACTCTGCACTGAAAGAGTCACATTCTTCAGTTGAATTATCCATCTCAAGCCAAATATAGATGAGTTGGGTATCTTTTACAGATAAATGATGTCTTTATGAAATGATTGGCTCAACTCAGTCATATAAACACAGAAGCTATAGTTGGAAAGAGTAGGTGACATTCAAATATTTCATATTTGGCTTTGTAATTTATGACATTGTTATTTTTCCAACACATTTGCTTTCCTAATTGTGTTTTGCTTGGATTCATATTAAAAAGAGTTTGTCTTCCTTGAGCACATACCAGCTGGGTGGTGGGAGGAAACGGCCTAGGAACTAACCAGGCAGTGGGGCAATTCAGCTCTGAGATTCTAAATTAGTCATGAATAATTCACAAAGCAGATAATCCATCCATGGATAAATAAAAGGTACTGGAATCATCCCAGGATCATCTTATATCCTGTTCTAATGCTAAGTCTACTTGACTTTTCCAAAAAATTTTCACAGTGATTAACAGATATACTAAGATTTTTTTTTAATTTCATTGAAATCAGTAGCTCTTTAATATTGTAAAGCACCTTTTGACTATATTTCAATTTCATCTGGGAAGTCTCTCATATGTATTTGTGAATATCTCATAAACCATGACGTTAATGTTTCCAGGATATAATATAGTAGCTTGCTGAAATCCATTCTTACCTTCTTTTCATTTGACAGTTGCTTCACCTTTCCATACTTCACTCATTTCCTTTTTGCTGTAGATAAAAATAAGATGGCATAGGGGCCTGGGATCATCAAACAGGATTTCACAGCTGCTTGAGCCTCATTTTCTCGTTTGAACATTTGCATGGCTGAGTCAGCCATATTTAAGATGCCAAAAATAATTATTGCTATAATTATTATTAATTTTATGGAACAACAGCAGAACAATGTATCACAATGAGGGAAAAGGGCTTCCTTTCCTGGGGCTGGAGGAAAGTGGAGAAGTAAAAGAACAACAAAAATCTCAAAAACGCACCTTACAGTTTAGTAGTCAACCTTTGAAATTTTCTCTTGCTTTCAAAAGCACTGCTTTTATTTCTTGATAAATGAAATAGTATGTGTTCACATATCACTAGGATGCCTTAAATTTAACTATCAGTGATGATATATCATATATTTGAAGTCTGCAGAGAACATCCTGCAGACCTAAAGACCATTTCAAGGGTTCTAAAGTTAGAACTACAAGGGTCGGCCAAACAGCTCCATGGGCAAAAGCGCCTACTTAGGCAGAGCGCAGCATCTGAGGTTTGATCCCCTGTGTGCCATACCAGCCCTGTCCCCAGGGCATGTTGAGACTGCAACTGAGACTGGGTGTGGTGACACGTGCCTATAATCCCAGCTCTTGGGAGGCTGAACACAGGCGGATCACTATGAGTCTGATCTAAGTAGTGAGGGCTCATAGAACCTGTGTTAAACACTAAATAAATAAATAAATAACTGTTAGAGCTACTTTCATTTGACAAAACTTTGTATATACAGATAATTCTGTTTGAAGCACCACTTAACTTCTTTCCCTGCACACAAATTCCTTCCAATATTGAAAAGCAACTTAAATATTTTATGTAGGAGACATGAAACATAATCTCAGCTTTAATCCATCCTTCCTAGGCTATTATACTGTGAATATAGATAGAGTCTTATATATAAAATAAACTTACTATGTGAATCTGTAATCTTGACTTTTTTATTGCATGCTTATTCCTGAAAATGCTTACCCTTGTAGTACAACATGGTCTCTTCATTTTCATTCTTCTTTCTATTCCTTTATCTCTTTCAGAATCCCTTGTTTCGATTTTATTGAAAGCTTTGTCTTAGGGATCTTTTTCTTTCAATGCCCTTTGACCCTTTAGAACTCTTGCCCCCTTATTTTAGCATGGATATCTTTGCAGAGGGAACATGGATTAGCCTATGAACTCATTACTGATGCTGATGGCACAGCATCATATTTCTAGGAAGTATGGGGTAGCCAAAAGGTGGGTGGCATCATCCAATATGGCTGGTGAGCGCAGAAAATACTCTTTGTCCCTGAAAAGAGGGAATATTTCTTTCTTTTCCATCTGCCACAGTAACTGTTCTAAGAACAAAAACTTGTCCATGTTTTTATACATAAGTGTTTTTGGTCTTCAGAACTATAAAAATATTTCAGATTCTGTTTCTTCAAAACATGTATATGGGTTCATTGTTGTAAGCTTTTTATGGCTACAAGCTTTCTAGGGTTATCATTTACAAAACAATGAATTATTAAGAATTCAGTAACCATTTTACTCTGTGGAAATGAAAATTTCATTTTACAAAATTAAGATTTGTATGATTTGTAAGACAAAATGATTTCTAAGTTTTTAAAATTTTCTTATTTCTTTTTTAAATGAGCATACAATTACTACAAGTCTTTAATATGCTACCTTAACAGTATCTACCCATTCATATTTCACTCATTATTTGATGGTTATTCTTTGACTTCAAGCCATTCATTATTTATAGATTTCATGGACTAATTAATACTCATTTATAGATTCAATGGGATAATTTCCCTTGTTTGCTGAAAATCTGATTTGTAGAAATATAGTTCAGAATAAATAAATTTTTCTTCTGTAATGTTTGCTGTTTATTAATGTTTCACACTTTCTAAATTTCAGTATTTAGGGCAAGCAAGATAGCTCAGAGGACAATAGCACATACTTCGTCAATCATATGCCACTCCAGCTCCACCTCCATGGTAGCTGAGCTGGCCACAGAGTCTGAGTGTAGTGGTGCACACCTACAATCACAGCACTGAGGAGGTTGAAAATAGAAGGATCACTATGAGTAAGAGCTGCATAGTGAGACACTGTAACAATCTAATACGTTAAAAATGAATAAATAAAATTTCAATGTTCAAGAGACAAAGTTATAACCATATAAAAGAAAATCACATATTAATAAATATTTTTTGATTTTAAATGACATATGTGGAATGAATGCAAGTTTTGTAAAATTTATACCCAATACTTTAGAGAATTTCTGTGGAAGCCCCACTAACAATTTAGTTGATATGGTGGGAAACATATCTATTTTCAGCAGAAAAAAGGATCAAATCTAAAAGAATTTTTTTTAATGTGAAAGTTTATTGGGAAAAAATCAGCCCAATTTGAATAACAAGATATTAAATAAAAAGAAATAGTATATTTGTGAATAAAAATATCACAACTGTTAAAATATTTATTATTTTCAAATAACTTTATAGGTGTAATTAAAAATTAAAGAAAACCCTAATAGAGTATCTTAAATAAAAAAGGCTTAAGTTACCTGAATCAAGTAAGTTGCTTTTGTAAAGAATAAAAATAACAGAAACTTGGTTTACCTTTATTAATGTAAGCAACATCGCACTACATAAAGAGCACACCTCTGTGAAGAAGCAGAACAAATGCTTCAGAAAAAAAAAATATGAAAAGAATATGGTAGGAGCACTTGAGAGGCAGAAAATAGGAGGATCACTACACGTCAGAGCTGCATAGTGAGACCCTGCACAAAACAAAACAAAGAAAGAATTTGTGGTTGGAATAATTTAAATCTTAAAAAGATGAAAATTAGTTAATAAAAGCATCTCATTCTCTCTATGGCAGTTTTGCATTTGTTTGCTTTGTGCTGTTTTGGTACTGGGGACTTAACACAGGACCTTGCACTTGCCAGGCAGATACTTATGCCACTGAACTATCTCTGTGGCCCTTACTCCTTTCTAGAATGTAAGGTCTCAATGAATAAATTCTATAGCTTATGATTATTTCATTTACTTCCTGTAAGATTGTCTTCATAGGCTATATAGTCATTATGTATATGTTTAGTAAAAATAATTTCAAAAAGTCAATAGCCATCACATCTCAAGGTACCCAACAATGAAGTCTAGACAAGTTCCACAGTTTTTTAAAAAACTAAGAAAATAAAAATAGAGAAATAAACCTTCTGATAAGACACTTTTGTGTACTTACAAGCAGTAGAAATAATGAGAATAATAAAGTTATCTATTTATTGTATCCAAATACAGAATAAGAGATTTCAAATCACAACACTCTATCAGTAAAATTAAAATGGTCATATGAGCTTAAAAATATATATTAAAAATTCATAATTTAGCAAGCACAGTATTAAATACCAAATGGGAATGCTCAAAGATCATAAATAAATAATTCAGAAAAGAGGATATGCACATGGGTAACAACCCAAAGATTTCAACACCAAAAATCCACTTTTACTTGTTTTAGCATTTTTTTCTTTTTGTATTTGCTACAGGGTCTACAGGGTCTCACTACTCAGATAAAACTCACAATGATTCTCCTGTTTTCAGCCTTCCAAGCGCTGGGGTTACAGGCATGCTACCACCCTCAGATTCAATCGCCATCTTATAGCGCTGGGAGGGGGTAGGCACAGCATGATGGGGATTGAACCCTAGTCCCTGCATGTGCTTGTGAAGGCACTTTAACCCATCAAGCTATCTGGCCAACCCCTGTTTTGATCTGTGAAGTTCTAGCTAGCCTTCAACTCACCCTGTAGCCTAAATTGACCTCAAACTCAAGGCGATCCCCCCGCCTCAGTTCTTGTGTGCTAAACTACAGACATACGCAATTTACTCAGTTTTAGGGCTTTAGAATAGATATAATATTCACTGCTTACAAGGGGATACCATAATACTCATACTCATGTACAGCACAAAGAAGACTTTAAAAAGATTTTTCTAGCTGGGGAGATAGCTCCAAGGCACAAGGGCCTGCTGGGCAAGTGCAAGGTCGTGAGTTCGAACTCTGGTCCCACAAAAAAAAAAAAAAAAAAAAAAAAAAGATTTTTCTAGTATTAGATCTAATAAATAATTCCACTTCTGAGAATCTAAACTAATAAAATAATTAGGAATATAATCAAGTATCTTTATATATAAAGTTTATTTACTAAAAAGTTTTTAATGAAAATCATTTATAAGAACTACTTAACTGGGCACTAATAAGGTGGTGTTCACAGCACTGTGTGAGCTGACCACGTGGTCATTTATTATGTAGTGTGTTAGTTAAAAGCATAAGTTTTTAAACTGGAGAAAATAGTTGTATTAGAATATTAACAAAAGAAATGAGGAAACAGAAACATGCGAGTAGTATAGGTACTACAGCAATAGCATAGATGGTTTTCTCTAATATGCATAGTTATGTCAATATGCATTTTCTATTTTTCCCAAGTTTCTCACGTTACCAGAGCACTGGAGCTGTGTCCCAGTGTCAAACAGTGAAACCATAGACCAAAGAGGTAGAATACAAACAAATTTATTTAAGAGGTCAAAGGGCAAGAAAGTAGAGGTCTTCCTAGACGTGAGGATTTTGAGCAGGGCACCCACAATGGCTCTTTGTCTCAGATTCTTAAAACAGTGAAGAAGAGAGTTCAGGCCATTGTGCAAGCAACATGATGTCTACTGTACAGAAGACTGTATGGCTGTCAGGATCCAATATGCGCAGTGTTCACACAGTGTCCTCACAGCGTGCATGCATTTTAGAGCCAAGGGCTGCACGATGACATTCTGTTCAGGCCGTAGAAAACTCCCTAAGAGCTAAAGATGTTAACAAGGTAAGCTTCATTTATGGGTTGATGTTATTGTTTAATAGAATTCTGACCCCGTCTCACTTACTTTACTGGTTTTTGTAAATAAGAGATTGTCTTCACTAAAAAAAAAAAAAGATATAGTTATTAGAAGTAATTAGGTGAGGGAGATAACTTAGTGGTCTAAGTGACTGCGTGGCAATCTCAAGGACCTGGTTTGATCCCCAAGTACCACATGCTAAGCAGTGGCATACACCTGTAATCCCAGCACTGGGGAGCCTGAAAGCAGGAGGATCACTATAAGTCTAAGCTGCATAGTGGCATCGTGAGACCTTGTACCAAACAGAAAATTACAAAATAAATAAATAAACAATAGCCAAAAATATCCTGAGAGGGACACTGAGGATATCTTAAAGCAAAAGGTCATTTAACTGTGCATTTAAGGTATGTCGGATGGTAAATGTTTTCTGATAGAGAAGTCCATTGAACCCATGAAGCACTGTATTTGATGTGGTGCAACGCTTGGCAAAGGTAACGTACACTGTAAAACTTCAAAGATAAATCTGCCATTAGATGACTGCATACAATTTCTGTTAAATTCAAATCTAAGTGTTTATATGCAGAGGTCAATAAACAATCAGTGTAATTGATGTGAATATCTGCACATCACAGAGAAGCTAGAAGCATAAAAATGTGAGTAATATAACATTTTGCTTTTTACAAGTTCATTAGAAGCAATAGTTTGAAGCAGGCCTGTGAGGACTGTCTTCATTCTGTCATCTCCAACTCTTGTGTTCATATCAAACTTATAGAGGGAAGGATCACATTGCTAATTTAAGGCAGATCACTGCTTGGTACAATTAATGAAAAAAAATGGATAATCATTTGAACTTTATTCCAAGTATTGCCTTCATTTCTAAAGGAAGCTCCAATGAGATAGCTCAGTGGACTGAGAGCCTGCTTAGGCAAGCACAGGCAGTGGGGTTCAGTCACCAGTCCCACATATGGTGCCAGCCATGCCCTCAGGCGCACTGAGCTAGTGACAGAGTCTGAGCGTGGTGGAGTATGCTTGTAATCTCAGCACTGGAAAGGCTAAAAACAGGAGAATCGAACCAACCCAGCAACCAGGCCCAGGCCTGGGACCTGAGTGAGACCTCCCTGGGCCCGCTGAAAACTCATTCGACTGAACAACCAGGCCTGCAGCATGAGTGAGACCATCCTGGGCCAGCCAGAAACTCATTTGACCCAGCAACCAGGCCCAGCATGCCCAAAATTGTTGTAGAACTCTCTGCAGAGAGGCCAGAAACAAGACTCATCCAGCTGAACCAGGAATAGAACATCTTGCCAGAGTGGCACAGAAGGTTTGCCTCCAAGGGCTATAACAGGAAGAAGTGGAGCTCAGAAGCCAGACGCAAGCCACACGCACCTGGATGACTTTGAACTTGGTAGATCCGGACCTGGTGCTAATGTAAGAACTCTGCCAAAGCTGTAAATGAAAAGGCAGAAGGCAGGGCTATACAGAATGACAAAGAGAAGGAGCAAACTCAGAACAAATACAGGAGACAATAGCATACAAGAAATTAGAAATCGCAAATCTGAAATCTCTGAAATAATAGCATCTGAAGTAAAGAAACAACTGCAGAAAAACATAGAGGAAATCAGATCAGAAATAATTTCTGAAGTAAAAAAAGAAATAATACCTATAACAAAAGAAGTACTAAGTGCTTCTAAAGACAATGATGAAAAATAAAGAATAGAAAAATGATGAAATCCTTGAGTGAGCAGTATAGGAAAGTAATGGAATGCATGAAGTAGATTCAAAGTGCTATACAGGAACTTAAGACACCATTGCAGCTAGTGAAAAGTTAAGAAAGGATCTCTTAATAACAACTAGGATCCAAGAAAAAATAACACAACATCTGCAAGATGATGTAAAGATAACAACATAAGATTAATAGGCATCAATGAGAAAGAAGGAGTCTGTACAGATAAAAAGATATATATATATATATATATATATATATATATATATAGAGAGAGAGAGAGAGAGAGAATATGGGAAGAAGTAATAATAGAAAACTTCCCAAATATGGGGAAACACTTTGACATTCAGGTACCTGAAGCATATAGAACTCCAAATAACATCAACCCAATTAAAACTACACCCACATGTATAATAATCAAGATTCCAAAATTTCAGCACAGGAATAGTATACTAAAAGCTGCTAGAGAAAAGAAACAGATCACACTTAAAGGAAAACCCATTAGAATAAGCAGATTTCTGTTTACAAGCCATCAGGTCAAGAAGAACATGGAGCAAAGTACTTCAAGTCTTGCAAGCAAACAAGTTCCATCCCAGACTGCTATATCCTGCAAAACTTTCTTTCAAGTTCAATGGAGAAGTGAAATAATTCCAGAACAAAAAACTACTAAAGAATTTTATGATGACAAAGCAAACCCTGCATAGTTCACTAAAAGATAATCTAGAGAAGAATCAAAATGACCACAACTCCGTGAATGAGAATGGAAAGAACCCACCAAATAGGGCAAAGAATTAAACACAGTAGAAAAACAGGAATACAAAAGCAGTCTTTTAAATATGTCCATCAGCATATTGTACAAATGGACTTTTCCTGCGCCCTATGGGTCATGATTCTGTCTGAGTCTACAGAGTGGATATCAAGGGAATAGCAGTAACTCAGTCCCACAACTGACACCTGGCCACCAGTAAGCATCATGGACACTGTCCATGTACATGACATACTAGAACTTTGTCTGATATCCTATCCCCATACTGTTAGAAGCTCTGGTCATATATTTGCAATTCCAGTATTTATGTTATGTTTTATTCTTAGTAAGTCTTTATAACCATGGAAATTTTTTCTTTTTTTTTTTTTTTTAATTTTATTTATTTATTTTTTTCTTGTTTCAGAACCTTTATTTGTTTATTCACTCATTTTTATGGCTGGCTCAGCCTGCCCTGAGGGCAGGGCTGGCGCAGCATGTCGTGCCGGGGATTGAACTGCGGTCCCTGAAGCTGCCTCAACTTCCCCAAGCAGGCACTTTAGACCACTGACCCATCCCGCTGGGCCTCTATAACCATGGAAATTTTTTTCTTAGTTTATATCTCTGTATGTGTTCACCTATTCAATTACTATGTGAGTACTCTGAATTGACTACATATTCATGCATATGACACATAACATTCAGGCCTCTAAGTTGGAATCATGACTTAATATGAATTTTAGAATATTGTTTTAAAATTTTTAATTAATTAATATTTAATTACTTCTCTGAATATTATTTAATTTTATTTTTTGTTTTATGATTCATACTGTATCTCTGATTTACAGTCTATTTATAAGACATGGTATGATATTTTCTCCTAGAATTAGAGACTTTAAAAAGAAAAGAATATACACAAGGATACATATATATAGGATAGATACGTAGCTACTTTGTCTTAGTTCATTGAGAATAAAAGTTTGTAGCAATATTATTTAGACAAGAAAAAGAAACCAAGAGGATCACTAAGAGTTCAAGCTGCATAGTAAGGTCTTCTACCAAAAACATTTTTAAAAAATCATTTCTAAATGAATGAATGCATAATTTTCAAGAAACATTCATATTCTAATTTGAGAATCAGGAAAATAAAAGTGAACATGTAAAAAATAAATTCAGTGAAAATCGTTTTAAGTATTACTGAAGAACCAGAGGGTTGAGGCAGAACATAATGTGTCAGGATTATGGAGCTACTTAAGGTTGGGCTCTAGGTTCCCACTTCAGTTATCAGTATTTTGCCTCTTGTTTCTGGCTGTACCTTTGCTATGAGCTATATGGTAAACAGACAAACAGAAAAACGAAAAATCTTAAAGCATTTTTAATGTGTGTATGGTGATGAACTTGCTGCATAGATTGCCAGAAAGATACTGTTGAAATAAGCTTCTACTCATTTCTGACAGAAATATCAGTAAAAGAGAGATGGCTGATGGTGGCAGGGTAAGGCCATGTCATGGTAGGAGATACTCTAGCTAAAGGTCCAGATCACCGTTCCCTTGTGACCTTTCAGTTTGCCTCAGATCTCTGGCCCAGAGACCCTGTAATGTCTGCATATGCAGTTATTTTTAGCTTGGAGTGTTCCATATGTGGAAGTCATTCCTTCTTTAACCGCACCCCTTCTGTACTCCCCCTGCCCTTCTAGATCTGGGTTTTTTCTGTTAGCCCTGCCTGCCCTGTTCCCCTGGCATAGTCAGCTGCCTATAACCTCATTTATACTTTTTTAAAAGTATATTTGGAGCCGGGCGTGGTGGCTCACGCCTGTAATCCCAGCACTTGGGAGGCTGAGGCAGGAGGACTGGTGTCAGTTCGAGACCAGCCTGGGCTACAAAAGTGAGCTCAAGGCCAACCTGTTTTAGTTACCTTTTACTCATTGCTGAGACAAATACCTGACACTCAAGATGAAGGAAGGAAAGGTTTATTTAGCTCACAGTTTGTGGAGGTTTCAGTCCATATTCGGCTGGCCCAAGGCTGAGTGGAACAGAGCAGAGAGCATCCAGTTCATGGCGGCGGAACAGCAACAAAATGGCGGCAGAGGTAGCCAACCAA